>JANAVB010017633.1:0-48654 GCA_029216955.1 Iris pallida
AGATGATGAAGGGATTTACTTGACACAAAGGACTTCTTATCTTTAGAGTCCTTAAGAAGTGCTTCATATCGTAGTAGGGAACTTATAGCCAATGGATGTGCTGGTATAACTTATGTTAATGGTTCATGCTTTCCTAACATGGTGGGAGATATTGATACGAGTGTCAGAACCATCAAGTATCCCTATGTTAAGAGGAGAGAGAAACTGCCTGAGCCGAAGGAAAAAGAGAAGCCTGTAGGACTGTGGTCAATCATCAAAGAAAATATTGGAAAAGACTATCCGGAGTTTGTCTTCCTGTTTACTTCAACGAGCCACTCTCTTCCTTGCAGAAATGCTTTGAAGATCTAGAATACTCATACTTGGTGGATCGAGCATTGGAGTGGGGCAAGCAGGTTTTATTCCCATACTTTTGATTGTCCAACTGCAGTCTTCTATGGAATTTTTGATATTCGATTAGATGGTGGTACAGACCTATTCTCTAATGATTATTTGTAGTCATATAACTCTAATATCGAGTTAATAGTAGTTCCTCTAATTAGAACTAATATTAACTTACTATAGAGGCCTCAGTCGGACTATACTTCTAGAAAGTTTCTACTAGAAACTGACACTTATGTTTTAACAACTTCTAAAATTCATACTGATCCAAAGTTGGCATGAACTCCTGGTGTCAGCTTATTGGCCAAAGGGAAGATCAGTTTCTCCAGTGATCGCTTTAAAGAGTAATTTAAAATTACATGGGCATCTACTTTATTGTTTTTAAAGGATCTTATTGGTGGTATAATAATGGTTGCTTCTGCTTAACTGTTGAAATGATCTTACACTTGATGCTTAATTTGGTATGTGCTGGCCGTATGACCATAATGCTAGCTCTCTTTTGGGTTACTTTTACTTGAATTGTCATCCTTCAACTTTTATTTATTTATTTTACATCTCCTACCATAAGATGAGTTCATCTCATGGCCTGTGCTGCAAATTTCTGAAGTTCCTATATACTAACATTTATCTTTATTGTTCCCCTCCAAGTTGTACAACTATATTGTTTTTCAGTTGCTCAATCTACCCAAAAATATTTAGATACAGTGATAAATACCTTCAATTTGACATATTGCTGCTTCATTATATTTTAAGTATGTTCCTGTTAAGCTATCTGCTAATTAAAATGTGATATGCAGTTGTAAAGAAAATGCTCTACTCAAGTGGTTGTCTCATCTGAGGTGGATTAGTTAAATATGTATAGGATAAGGATCTAAGAAGCATAGACGCTCCAAAATTCATGCCGTGTCAATGTCATGTTGTTTTGTGTCGGACACATATCAAACATGCCATGGACACTCCGAAATACCTAGGACACACTGTAATAGGTGCCGAATCCATGTCACCGTGTCTGAAACATGTAGTGTCGAATCTCTGCAACATAGATAAGGAGTTTCCTACTACTCTATCCCATGTTGGACTTAAATAGACTACATAGGCTCATAACTCTAGCACTCTCCCACAAGTTAGAGAATATATCATGCATACCCAACTTGCTATATAAAGCAGAAAGCCTAATGGTGGCACACTGATTTGGTAAGCGAATCAGCAATTTGATCTTCATAATGTGTATATGAAGTGAAAATCTTGTTTCTCATAACTGTTAACGAACAAAATGACAATCCACTGCAATATGTTTAGTTCTTTCGTGAACAACTGGATCGCTAGCAGTGAAAATAACAACTTGGTTATCACAATGCATAGTCACTGATTTTGAGTGATGAAGATCTTCCATCATTGTCCTCAGCCACACCTTCTCATAACAGTAGCTGTAGCTCTATATTCCACTTCAGTTCTTGATCTTGCTACCCCAGTCTGTTTCTTACTCTCTACATAACAAGGTGTCTATCAACATAGGTGCAATAACCTGAAGTGGATCTGATGTGAGTCTTTGATCTCACATATTCAGCGGAGTAAACCTCGATATGGGGATGCCCATGATACCTCTGTAGAAGTCCTTTTTCATGATATCGTTTCACATATCTCAATATTCTTAATGTTACTTCCCAGTGGCATCTGTTGGGACTCCATAAATTGACTAAACAAAAGGAAATATAATGTCTAGTGATGGATAGATAAATCATCTTATCCACCAGTCTTCTATACCCGAAATTATTTTAACATCCTCGTCGTTATCAGGCCACAAATCAGATTTCTGCTTTGTAGGAGTATTAATCGGTTTGGCGCCAAGTATCTGGTTTCTTGTAGCAAGTCCATGTCATATTTTTTTTGAGAAAGAATAACCCCTTGTTTACTATGAGTGACCTCAATTCTCGAGATCTGACCTGTATTCTTGGTAACGAAATGCTTCTAGATATAGGCACTTGTCTCATTGATGCCTTTGACATCACTGCCATATACTTCATCAACATGAACGATCACAACTATCCAAGACATGGTGTTTTACCGCGTTCCTACAAATACAGTGTGATCTGCTTGATTGAGCAGAAGCCTATGTTGTGCGTGGCGAACACGACAATACTTTAACATTATGACGACGGAAATATTAGCAAGGCATTAAAAATGAATTAATTGCACAAGAACACAAAATATACGTGGTTTGGTCAAACTCAACCTCCTCCATGAAAAATACTTGATATCTTTAAGAGAAAACCTTGCAGGATTACAATAGCACACACGCAAAAAGCAACTTCCTTATCGAGATCTCAAATAAGATTTCTTCTTCTCTCTTTTGAAGGCTCCTTTAATGCCTCCTAGCAAACACTAGAAAGCCCCTTTTTGTTCTAGCATAATAGCCTCAAACAATAACTCTTCAACCACCAAACCTAGCTGGTAGATAGGCTTAAATGGGCCTCTCAAAACTTGACATAAGTTTGGAGCAATCTGGACCGTCAAAAATACCAATCTTTAATATGATATGGTCAATATTTAAGCAGATTCCAACCCAAAGGTATACCTTTGGCATACCTTCGATATACCTTTGACAACAAAAAAGAAAACTCCACTGACTTGCTGGATGTTTTTGGCAATTTGAAGCTAGCTGGTGGTAATACCAGCAGCATATTGCTGGTATACCGTTCCATGATATTTCATGTACTTCTAGTTGTTTCAACTCCTCCCGAGGTTCTAGGAACCTCTTACGACACTCGTCGCACTCCATATGAACACGAGCCAAATCTCAATAATCTTTACATTGACGAGATGTTTTTCTTGCCACCTTATAAGAGAGTTGTCGATCCTCCTTGTTCCTTTAACCTTAGCTCCAACTTTTGGTCTTTTTCCATCTTCATGGTTTTGCTAGAACCGCAAAACTAACTGGCTCCACAGTTGCTCAAACTGAATACGGCCCACTGATGTGGTTTTGACCTAGAACAAAGAAATGACTCCACAATTTTTCTCTAGAGTCCAGAACTGAAAACTGTACTTGACCACTGAAAATTGCGTTCGTCGCGATTTTTCTCTAGAATTGAGAACTGTCTTCACCACATGTTTTCTCCTAAACAAAATACTGCCTTCACTACAGAAATACTGCCTTCACTACAGTATTTGCTACTAGAATAAAAAATTGCACCGTACTACGATCTTTGCCATTAGAACGAGAAAGTGCAATCTGATTATTGTCATGGTGTTTGTCCTAGATATCGAGAGACATGTTCCCTCAACCCTCCTACCACGGTCAAGAACCATACTCCGATCGGAGTACCTAAATGAAGTCAGCGTAGACTTGTGCTTCTTCCATCTCATTCTTTACAAAGATGGCCGCACCATCTATGAGTGTGCTCATGTCCAACCGATACAAATTCAACTGCAATTTCTGCCTCTTCATGGCCACCAAGTTGCACTTCACTACCCTTAACGAATCAACTTGGCCAACATCTGTAGCCTGTCGCATCAATATGCCCAAAGAGATGAGATTTGGCTTAAGCTCCGAAATATATGCCCTCACGTTCACTAGTGTTCGCACCACCCCATCGAACATACGAACCTTGATGTGTCACATGCCAATGGCCTTAGAAAATACATTGTTTTCCACGAGAACACCACCACTATCCAGCTCCTTATAGGTATAAAACTACTCCTTTTCTGGAAACATAAAATGAGCACTAAGTCAAGAATACAATTCTTGAAGAAATCGTCCTTATGTCGTGAACCATAAGTGCATCACACGTTAGCTCCTTGGATTCCGTAGCAACATTGACTTGACCAACTTTTGAAGTGACGTCTATGCCCTTTCCTCCAACCATTCCTTGTACTTTGAATTTTTTTTTCTTCATGTTCCCTTATGTTTGTATAAAAAAAATGCACTCCTATCATGTCATGATTTGGAGTTTCCTTTTTGCTCGTCTCCTTCCCTATTCTTCGATCTTTCTCCTTCATCGACAAAAAACCATGATGACTCTACTGGATCTGCCTCTTATAATCTTGTTATTAAGAAGACTAGCAGTTATCTCCATTTCGAAACTCTCTTCCCGTATAAAATTGTTGTAAGCAAATGACCATGCGACCCCGAAAGCAAAGCAAGGAGCAATACCGCTTGGTCCTCCTCTAGCTTTATTTCTAGGCACAAAAGATCATTTACGATCTTTTTGAAGCTGTTTAGGTTATTTAGAATTGGGGTCTCTTCCTTCATGCGTAAACTATAAGTTGTTTCTTAAGTACAATTTGTTAGATAGTGACTTTGTCATGTACAAGTCCTTGGAGTTCAACCATAAGCCTGTAGAGAAGTTCTGACATCACGTTGTACATCAGCCATCCACCAAAGGGAGCTCTAGTGTCCTGTGCCCTCTGATCCATCCCATGAATCCTCCATATTCAAAATCCTTTTATCCTTTCCCGCAACGGCCTTAAACATCCGTCTTTTGTGATGAGAGCCCTGACCCTTCTATGCTATAAGAGAAGTTTCCTTTTCCGTTAAAATTTTTCAGCGAACTTGATGCTATTAACCTTGTCATCTGCCATCCTGAAACTTCGAGAATCTCTCGGATCTTTATGAACCAATCGATTTTAACAATCACGATCTAAGGGAGTGGACTAATGTAATCACCTACCGTTAACCTAGAATTCCTTACGGTTACTTAGCTCTGATACAAATTGTTGTGCGCAACGAACATGACAATACTTTTAACTTTATGGCGATGTAAAAATTAGCAAGGAACAAAAAATGAATTAATTGCACAAGAAACAAAATTACATGGTTCGTTCAAACTCGACCTACTTCACGAGACAAAAGGAAGAAATACTTTATTGAATCTTTAATAGAAAACCTTGTAGGATGCAATAGCACATACCAAAAGAGCAACCTTCCCTTATCGAGATCTCCAATAAGATATCTCCTTCTCTCTTTTGGAGACTCTTTTATGGCCTCCTGTGCAATAGCCTCAAGCAATAATTCTTCAACCACCAAACCGTACGCTCAAATATGAGCGGATCATAATAAAGATTGGTTTTTTCGACGGACCGGATTGTTCCAAATGTATGCCAAGGGTATGCGAAGGTATAACTTTGGTAGCACAAGAAAACTCCACCGACTTGCTGGATGTTTTTTGGCAAATTTGAAGCATGCTGGTGGCAACATCGACGGTATGCAGCTGGTATGCTGCCCCCCTGATACTTCCTGCACTTCTGGCTGTTTCGTCTCCTCCCGAGGTTCCCGAATCCTTGGGCGGCACCTGTCGCACTCCGTATGAACACGAGCCAAAATTCCCAACACCCTATCCTTGATACTACTTGGCAGAATTTTTAAACCTAGCACGGTGACTCTATTTGAGGCCATAATTGCTCTCTCCAGCAAGAGAACCTAGGAGGTTTCTCCTAATAAACATTCTCAATAAGGGGCTGTTTGGATAGATGTAACTCTTTGAAAGTGTAAAAGTGGCACTTGCAGCAAGTTGAGTTTCCGTGGACTTGCAGCAAGTGGCACTTTCCAAAATGTGTTTGGATAAAGTACTTTTGTTGTGGTGAAAGTGGAAAAAAAATTGGTTTGGTGTTTGGATAGTTATGTAAGTAGAAAGTGGAAGTTTTTTTGGGAAATGTGGTAAACCTAGGTATGGTTACCCCCAATAATTAAATTAGTTATCATAATTAAACCAAAAAAAATACAATATATTTTTTACCACAAACACATAACCCATTTTGCTATTTTATTAGATAAAAAAACTAAATTAATTAATCCAAAATAACCCAAATCAAATATATATCCTCTCTCTCTCTCTCTCCTCTCTCTCTCTCTTCTTTCCCAAAAGAAACCCATTTTGCTCATCACCACCGCCTCCAGGCCCTCCTTCTCCACCGCCTCCACCACCTCCACTGCCTCCTCCCACCGCCGCCTCCTCCTCCTCCTCCTCAGACCACCACCACCTCCTTAGAACACACCACCACCTCCACGAGCCACCACCACCGCCTCCACGAGCTGCCACCACCGCCTCCTCCTCCTCAGACCACCACCGCCGTCTGAGAACACCACCACCACCTCCACGAGCCACCACCACCGCCTCCACGAGCCACCACCACTGCCTCCTCCCACCGCCTCCCTCCTCCTCCTCCACGAGCCGCCACCACCGCCTCCTCCTCAGACCACCACCACCGTCTGAACGAGCCGCCACCACCGCCTCCTCCTCCTCAGACCGCCACCACCGCCTCCACGAGCCACCACCACCCCACTCCAGCTCCCCCACCGCCACCACCCCACTTTCATCCCACCTCCCTCACTTTTGTGAGGGAAGTGAAAATGAGCAAAAATCAAAGGAGAGTTACTGCCCACCTACCGCGATTTGACACTTACCGTTCGGTTGCTGCGGCAAACCAAACGCTGCAAGTGGTAAACTCGACGACCACTTTCATGTGAAAGTGCCACTTGCAGCGCACTCTCGCGATCCAAACAGCCCCTAAGACCATCATACAAAAATGCCTGTTCAATGTCAAGCTGAAAAATTACCACAAACATTGTATACATCAAGAGGGAATAGTACCCTGATAGAGTTGAGATGAGCCACTAGAGCTGATGTCTTAAATAACGCCATCTGAGTATAGCACCTTGCCACTAACTAGGCCTAACGGCAATCAATAGAAACGTCTAGCAGATTTTTATCATGAAAACCAACGACAAGCAACATCGGTATAAAGAGTATACACCAAGTCCTGTATGTCCATCTAATTAATCATACGAGAATGCTTTTTTGCCCGCGGGCTTGGACCGCGGTCTTGGCCTGCGGGCCACGTGGCACCAAACGATTGGCCCTCCCTGCTAACTTCCGGCCCCACCCAGGACCGGGGCCAATCGGTAGGCGACATGTGGCCTGCGGTCCAAGCCCGCGGGCAACGTAGCACGTCCGTTAATCATAGCATGCTTCCATGTTGGAATCTCCGATGCTGCCATAAGTCTTAGGACTAGAAATGAAGGATATAAATAAAGGAAACTAGCATAGGAACAACTGACTGTATCAAAAGAAACACTCATGTCGCCTCACACACACACAATATATATATTATATATATATATATATAAATTTGGGTCATGTAAAGCTAATCCATATCATCTATCTTTACAAACTTCTTATGTGTACTGCTTAATAGCTAGTAACACTGCACATATTGTTGGGATGTCTTGTATCCTATTAAATTGTCTGGTCCCCAAACCGGTTCAGTTACAGTAAATTTTCAGGACACTTCTGAAGCAAACTGAGTCTGACGAGTGGAGTGAGGAAGAGTCCCGTGTGGTTTCACTTGCCATGTGCGTTACCACTATGTTAGTTCGGTGGCATAGCCCCCTACCCGATTCTTTCGGGTGTATACTGTACTTTGTGTACTGAAAACTAATAGAAGGATATTTTCTTTATTTTGTCTGTTATTTATCCCAAGGATTATTTATGCTTTCATTTTGGGGGAGAAGGGGGGTGGGGGGGTGGGGGGTGTGGGGGGTCACGTCCCAACCCGAAAAATCGCTCGTCCTCGCATCGATTTATCCGAATCGTTCATCCTCGCTGGGGCGTGATGTTGTACGAGTCTGAAATTGCACTCGTACAAGGCAAGATGACGAATTCTCAAATGGTTATCTGTGATTTGATATTAGCAGCAGAAGAAACAGAGTATATACAAAACATTTCTCTTTATTGAAAATTGAACTGAGGTTACAAAGGCTTTCAATAGTCCGACTGAATTTGCTAGATTAGCTTACAACACTCATGTTCTCTCTTGCCCACAAAGAATTTTACCGTTTCATACATCATGTCTTCTATATCTCGGTCGCATCATCATGTTGCAAGTCCGAGCATCAATGCAGTCGCACGCCAAAATACGCTACGATATTTCATGCCTCAGTGCGTTCAAGCGAAGCTCCGCCGCAAACAGATCATTCCCTGAACCTGCAAGCAATCTGGTGGGAGATCAATACTAATCCTCTCGCGTACTGATCAGAAATCCACTTTACTAAACCGACATTAAGTAGATATATGAGTCATGCAGCTTAACTTGAGATGTTTCTATATTTGTCTTAGGGTCGATTTCATGGCATATTCAAAAGCAGTAAAGCAATGTATTTCATGGCAAGCATGTTATCGATGATTGGCATAAGTAAGCAGGCAACCAATAGTACGCTCATGTTGTTTCGTGACTTCTTACCAATATCGACGCACTCACCCTTGCACCGAAAGGTGAATACGCCTACCATCTTTTTTCTGTCATGTTATATGTGCTTTATGTGCAGGATCTCGTGTGTCTGCACTTTCGGTCCATCGTTCCTTAACTATATGAAGGTTGTTGGCGTATCCGCGCCAGAATGGACTAACTTGTTTCTCTTTTATTTTCTTTTCTCAAATTGGCTAACCCGACGTCTTCCCCGTACAGGTTGCTAGCCTCAAGTACCCGAAGGACGCCGAACTTATCCTCAATTGCGACTTATCACATCAGTAGCAGATCGCAAGTCATGCTCAAAAGATGTGCACCAACAATGATTCACATCCCTCCTAGGCCGAACGGTCCCGGTGCCTCGGCCAATTAACTCGTTCGAGGGAATCATCACACACCCGTGCACGGACAATATCTCAAGTACATTCGACCATGCAACGCGCGTCAAACTCATACAACCAAACATAGTCTTGAGTTCGAAACTCAGACTTCACGTCGCTTTGCATTTTTCTTTCTTTCAATGTTCTCACGCTTTATATTTTCTCACATTCTTTGTACGATTTCATTCTTCGTTTCCATGTTCAATGGCACCATGCCCCAACTCAATGTTCGTCAAACGAACGACCCGAAGGTTCCGAACATTTCCAAGGTACCGTACCACATTCGACAGTTCTGTCACATTCATGCCACAACTGTTCTCTTCGCAACGAAGTCATCTTTTATGATTCTCGTGCACGTATGCACGTTTTGACACATTTGTTCTCTATTCTTCGAGTCGTACATGCGATGCACGCCTCGATACTGTAATTCCATGTTCTATGTCTTAGTGTTCAATGTTCATAGCTCGTGCACTAGGGCACTCGCCTCAATAGTCTTTCAATGTGCTAGCCTTCTAACTCGTGTGCGGGGGCACGAATGACTTATGCGCTAAGGCACTGGTCGATACAGTTATCCCATGTTCTTATGGCTTGTGCACCGAGGCGCTTGCCGTTGCGGTGTTTCGATGTTCAATAGCGACTCGTGCATTTGATGCACGTTTCATTTCAATTGTTCTGTCTAGTGTTCAACACGCACTACGATTTCTTTCGATCGAGCCACGCCCGTGGACTCGATAAGTTAACTTTAGCATACAACGGTACATTTTATTTAGGCATGAAGGAGTAGGAAAGAAGGGTCAAAGTCCTCCCACCTTAAGCCGATACGCCTTTGTCGTTTCGTCGAGCCGATACGGCTCGATTTCATAACTTTGTTGCACGGCCAACTCTTTTGACTTAGCCATTCGAATACTTAGTGCTTCGTTGAATTATTCGACCGATTTGGCTTACCGTGCCTATGCATCAGTCCGTTGCGAGACAGTGATTTGGTTTTGTGGATACCATTGCAAATAAGGCAAAAAGTCGGCCTCTTATATTTCAGTGTAAACGTATAGCCTGCACATGAAACTAACTAAAATCAATAATCATTCGCATCGGACTTGTGCGTTACATCGATTCGATTTCTTAGAATCTTCGAACCGACTCAATGCTTTCTCTCGGGCCAACTTAACACTTGCATCGAACTTACTCGATGTCCTCGGGTCAACGTAACTCTTGTATCGATTCGCATCGATACTTAATCGGGTTAACGCAACTCTTCGAGTCAACGACTCAGCATAATGTACCGTGCGGAGCGGGACAATATATTATACTACTCAAAACAAGGTTCGTCCTCAAACCGAAACCAACACTCAGTTCAAGTATTTCTAGATCATTTCACGATCTCGTCCAACTATCGTTGTTTCATTTCAAACACTCGTGCAAGCTTTCATTAACTTTCAGTTTTTTTTGCAGTTAAATTTGAATTTAGTATACAACTTGATTTGGATCGTTACACATATTCAAGACGTCCTAGAAATATATGTATTTCAACCAAGCCCAGTGGTACAGAATTGGAACAAAGCTAACAGGTAAATTTTCAATCCTAGATACTTGCCATCTCGTACTCTCGATCGGACTTATCTCTAGCAACTGTTCTGAAATTTTATCGCATATGTATATTTGATACATACGTGATTCATTCAAAAAGTCGCGGCACGCGACGCGATTTAAAATCGTACTTCTCATTTCGTATGTTTTGCACAGACCATCAATTCTATGCGTTGCATCAAGCCGTCACACATCCGATCGCAACAAGTCTCCGCAAAGCCTTGCGTTTCGAAGTCGCTGCCCAACTATTTTTGAAGTTTCACATTTGCAACTCATCTCGATATGATTTTCCTTTATTGACTTGCAAATGCATCAACATTCAGGACTACGCCCGCTAGGTGACTTACCTAGACACCATGCTTAAATACTCCCGAAGCAACTCAAATAGACGGTGCTCAAAGGCAACGGCCTTTCCGACCCAGAAGTTTAACGCGAGGCGAGTGTGCTCGAAGGCAACACTCGCTTTGACACAAAGGTCTCTACGATGCGTCTTACGTTCGATTCCTATCGAATAGGAATTTCCTAGCCAAATTCCAAACTCTTCCGTCTCGCAACATCGAATATAAGTTTGATTCACGCAAGCTCAATTACAAGGTGAATCCAAATCTAACGACATAACTCGTAAGTCATTTTCTTACCACTCGCTCTCGTGTATAGCACGATTTTCAAAATCGCCTAGACTTATCATCAACATGCACCACATTGCATTTGTTTTTGATGCAATTTCATTTGCGACATCATATGGGTCATCTTATGAGTATGTAATATTCACTTTGATTTGGCGGTCATGTCTTCTAGGGTCAGCTGTCTCGAAGCTACGCTCGATAATTGTGGATCATTAACGAAGGACAGTTACTACGAACCATGCTATATCTTATTTTAGAGCCAAATCACGTTCCGACGATTTCTATGGGACTGCCCCAAATCCGAACATAACCATTTCTACTTGCGCAACTGAGGCGCAACTATCCTCCGAAATAATTCATACACTACTGTCGATGATTCCGAAATTTATGAAACATCTACTCGTATCGAGTTCGAGTCTATTTACCCATGGTCGACATCCGAGATGCTATACGCATCAAAATAATCGTCGATAACTTTTATGGTCTTGCTGATCAATCACAAAGTTTACGATCAACCAGTTCGACATTCTCATATTGCTATTTCCAAAAATTACGATATCGTAGCCCCCCTCTGTTTTGTATTTCACATCGTGCTTACATTTTCTTGCGCACCAATTTTGATAGCAAGTGTCAATTTTGATAGCACAAGTGTCAAAATAATCGTCGATAACTTTTATGGTCGTCTGATCAATCACAAAGTTTACGATCAACCAGTTCGACATTCTCATATTGCTATTTCCAAAAATTACGATATCGTAGCCCCCCTCTGTTTTGTATTCTCACATCGTGCTTACATTTTCTTGCGCACCAATTTGATAGCACAAGTGTCAATTTTGAATTTGTTTCAACGTCAACTTAACTCGTATCGCATACATCCAAGTTCTCAACGAACTTTTCTATACGCATCAAATCTTTCCTGATTCGTCGTATCCCGCTATACTTCGATCGCGTAACTGAGTTACCGATTATCCAACATCGAACCCTCGAGTTATACGATCGTGCCTTCTAAGTTTTACGCGTTTCAATTGTACTCAAATGAGTTTCGTCGCAACATAACCAAGTATTTTCTTAGGCACGATTATGTCGGCATCAACGACTTTTTGTCGAGATCGCAATTTGTGCGATTCGATTACAATTCGTATCGCCAACATTTCTATCGAGATCGTAAGTCGTGTGATCCGATTAGAATTCGCATCGACTAATTTTCATCAAGCTCGCAAGTCGTGCGACTCGTCATAACTTTGAGTTTCCTATTCGCCCGATTCGACTATTGCCTCAAGACATAATCGTTTCGTTAGTCTCGGTAATTCGACCGACTTATAAATTTTCGTTCGACGTATCATTCATTGATACGACTCCCCGCCCTATCATTCCAATCGATTATCGAAGAACACTTGTATCAACATACCGTCATACAAATTTCTAATCGAGTCTCGGTACTCTCCTGTCCGTTGCGGACAAACCTTTCGCAATTCTCACAACGGGTCGATGCAATCCACCGCACGAGTGGTATTGCATATACCACTCAGAATTTGAGTCATTCATTGCACAGGTGGTATGGCATATACCACTCGAAAATCATGTCAATTCCTTCGCATCGTACTCGGTATGAACCAACTGTTTATTCCAACTCACGATTTCCGCAGTTATCGTGCCGATCACAACCGTAACTTTTGATTAATCAAAATTCACACAAATCGGCCAATGTTTTCATTTGCCAATACAAGTTCAGTGCGCAACCAAACTGATTCGTTTCTATCGATTTATGATTTTAGTT
The DNA here is from genome assembly GCA_029216955.1 of Iris pallida. Lineage (NCBI taxonomy): Eukaryota > Viridiplantae > Streptophyta > Magnoliopsida > Asparagales > Iridaceae > Iris > Iris pallida. Next base: position 12,987 of record JANAVB010017633.1, read on the forward strand.
CCTTCCGTTGCACCTTGTGCAACGATTCATATCCGACATCCATTGCACCTCGTGCAACGATTTATTCTTGACATCTGAAGCCGATACTCGAATCCGTTCAACACATTCGACATCCACTTTCACGTTCATTGCAACGCACCATTTAAACTCGTTGCAATTTATGCACATCCCGATTTTCATTATATCGATGCAACCAACATTCACATTTCCGACTTGTTGCACTTGTAGCAACAATTATTTACGGCTAATTGCACTCAATGCAACAAATATTTCACGACTTTCTCAGCAACATCATGTAATTTCCAAAACATATACAGCAAAATTACATGATTTGTATTAGACTTATTGTATGGAACATCCAGTGCGGCATTGAGTAAAGTCAAGAGTGATTTGATTGTAGTGGGCAACTTTTGGAATTGAAACGAAACAAGCGTCATGAGAAAATTGAACCTAGAGCTCTGATACCAATTTGTCACGTCTCAACCCGAAAAATCGCTCGTCCTCGCATCGATTTATCCGAATTGTTCGTCCTCACTGGGGCGTGATATCGTACGAGTTTGGAATTGCACTCGTACAAGGCAAGATGACAAGTTCTCAAATGGTTATCTTTGATTTAATATTAGCAGCGGGAAGAAACAGAGTATATACGAACAATTTTCTTTATTGATAATTGAATTGAGGTTACAAAGCTTTTCAATAGCCTGACTGAATTTGCTAGATTAGCTTACAACACTTAGGTTCTCTCTTGCCCGCAAAGGATTTCACCGTTCCTTATATCATGTCTTCTATATCTCGGTCGCATCATCCTGTTGCAAGTCCAAGCGTCAATGCGGTCGCACGCCAAAATACGCTATGACATTCCATGTCTCAGCGCGTTCAAGCGAAGCTCCGCCGCGAGCAGATCATTCCCTGAACCTGGAAGCAATCTGGTGGAAGATCAATACTAATCCTCTCGCTACTGATCAAAGACCCACTTTACTAAACCGACATTAAGTAGATATATGAGTCATGCAGTTTAACTTGTGATCTTTCTATATTGCTTTAGGGTTGATTTCATGGTATATTCGTAAGCAGGAAAGCAATGTATTTTATGGCAAGCATGTTATCGATGATTTGCATTAGCAAACATGCAACCAATAACACTCTCGTGTTGTTTCGTGACTTCTTACCAACAACGACGCACTCACCCTTGCACCGACGTAAGGTGAATACGCCTACCATCTTTCCCTGTCATGTTATATGTGCTCTTTGTACAGGATCTTTGTGTGCCTGCACTTTCGGTCCATCGTTCCTTAACTATATGAAGATCGTTGGCGTATGCGCCAGAATGGACTAACTTGTTTCTCTTTTCTTTTCTCAAATTGGATAACCCGATGTCCTCCCCGTACAGGTTGCTAGCCTCAAGTATCCGAAGGACGCCGAACTTACCCTCAATTGCGGCTTATCAAATCAGTAGCAGATCGCAAGTCATGCTCAAAAGATGTGCACCAACAATGATTCACATCCTTCATAGGCCGAACGGTCCCGGTGTTCCGGCCAATAACTCGTTCGAGGGAATCATCACACACCCGTGCACTGACAATATTTGAAGTCCATTCGACCATGCAACGCGCGTCAAACTCATACAACCAAACATAGTCTTGAGTCCGAAACTCAGACTTCACGTCGCTTTGCATTTCTCTTTCTCTCAATGTTCTCACTCTTTATATGCTCACATTCTTTGTACGATTTCATTCTTCGCTTCAATGTTCAATGACACCATGTCCCAACTCAATGTTCGTCAAACGAACGACCGAAGGACCCAAACATTTCCAAGGCACTGTGCTACATTCGACAGTTCTGTCACATTCATGCCACAACTGTTCTCTTCGCAACGAAGCCATCTTTTATGATTCTCGTGCACGTATTCACGCTTTGACACATTTGTTCTCTATTCTTCAAGTCGTGCATGCGATGCACGCCTCGATACCGTAATTCTATGTTCTATGCCTTAGTGTTCAATATTCATGGCTCGTGCACTAGGACAGTCTCAATAGTCTTTCAATGTGCTAGCCTTCTAACTCGTGTGCGGGGGCACGAATGACTTGTGCGCTGAGGTACTCGTCGATACAGTTATTCTATTTCTTATGGCTTGTGCACCCAGGCATTCGCCGTTGCGGTGTTTCGATGTTCAATAGCGACTCGTGCATTTGATGCACGTTTATTTCAATTGTTCTATCTAGTGTTCGACACGCACTACGATTTCTCTCGATCGAGCCACGCCCGTGGACTCGATAAGTTAATTTTAGTATACAACGGTACATTTATTTAGGCATGAAGGAGTAGAAAAGAAGGATCAAAGTTCTCCCACCTTAAGCCGATACGGTTCGATTTCATAACTTTGTTGCACGGCCAACTCTTCTGACTTAGCCATTCGAGTAATTCGTGCTTCGTTGAATTATCCGACCGATTTGGCTTACCGTGCCTATGCATCAGTCCGTTGCGAGACGGTGATTTGGTTTTGCGGACACCATTATAAATAAGGCAAAAAGTCGACCTCTTATATTTCAGCATAAACGTATAGCCTGCTGTCACGGACTTAGTGTTTTTGCTAGCACTTTGTCTCGTGCGGCGCACTGTCTTTCTCCTCAAAGACTCGTGCAAGCCTTCCCGTCCCCGACTTAGCTAGATCGCTAAGAAAACTAGAATAGTGGAGCAAAGATGGGGCTAGTAAGAATCTCTTTATTGACTTGGAGAATGCTTACAATTTTTAGGTAGTGAGGAACAAATGAGAGCCTCCCCCTTTTATAAGTGCTCATAGAGCAATACAAAGAAAGTCCTGGAAGGAATATTCCAAGGATCATTACAATCTACCATAACTGGAATGGCATATTCCAGGTTTATTCCCTAGCAACATAAAAGGAAACTTCAAGGGCCTTCCAGAAGCTTCTTGGGCCTCCTAGAACGATCTTGGGCCTTCCGGAGAGATCCACAATCTTCTAGAGCCTTCCGCCATCTTCTAGAATGTTCTGGAAGCTTCCCGCATAACCTTGGTCCGCGAAAAGGTTATGCAACTGGGCCTCGGGCGGGGTGCAACATTTGGGACGTTACATTCTCCCACACCTAAGGCGTTGACGCCCTCGTCAACCATGCTCGCTGAGAAACGCCTGGATCTCGGCTTCGAACTGATGCAGCGTATCAGCACGTTCCCAGCTAGACTCGCCGTAAGGCAAGCCCTTCCACTGGATGAGGTACTCCACATACGGGGACACGCCTCGTCGCCGAATGGTCCTTCTGTCCAGCACGGCTTCCACCTCCTTGTCGAAGGAAGTCGTCATGGTCGCCGTCGGTCACTTCGGAACTCCGCGCTGGGGATCCTCCAGTCTTCATGGTACGGCTTCAAGCAACTGGCATGGAAGACTGGATGAATCTTCAGCTTGGCAGGGAGTTCAAGCTTGTAGGCCACCTTGCCTACCTTCTTGAGCACGGGGAAGGGGCCTTCATACTTCCGGATTAGTCCTTTGTACACCTTGCGGAACACTTTGAACTGTTGCGGTTGTAGCTTCACCAGCACCATGTCCCCCTCCTTGTACTCAACCGGCCTTTGCTTCACGTCGGCCCACTTCTCATCTTCCTCGCGGCCTTCTCCAGAAATGCCTTGGCAATGTCCGCCTTCGCCTTGAAATCTGAAGTGAACTGGCTGGCCGCGGGGCTTCTACTCGAGGACCCGCACTCAGCGTGTGCGGGGCAAGCGGTTGGCGACCCATCACCAACTCGAATGGACTGCTGTGCGACGACTCGCTCCGTTGAAGATTGTAGCAGAACTGAGCGACGTCGAGGTGATGCACCCAATCCCTCTGGTTGGCACTCACAAAGTGCCGCAAGTACTCCTCGAGTAGCGAGTTGACCCGCTCGGTCTGCCCTCCGTCTGCGGGTGGAAGCTGGTCGAGAAGTGTAAGTCCGTCCCGAGGACTTCCCCGTGAAGCGGGTCTCGGTCGCTGACAATGTTGACCGGGATGCCCCAGAACTTCACTACGTGGCTGATGAACAGTCGCGCGACCTCCTCTGCTGTGCAGTCCGTCGAAGCAGCAATGAAGGTCGCGTACTTTGAGAACCGGTCCACCACCACGAGGATGGACCCAAGCGCCCCCACTTTCAGCAGGGGCGGATGAAGTCCATCGAAATGCTCTCCCACGGCCGACTCGGCACGGGAAGAGGCTCCAGCAGGCCCCCGGGCTTCTGATGATCCACCTTGTCCTGTTGGCACACAAGACAAGTGCGAACATAGTCCTCCACATCTTCGCGCATGCGAGGCCAGTAGTATGCGGCCTCCAGTAGCGCCAAGGTTCGCTTCTGTCCCGGATGTCCAGCCCACTTTGTGTCATGACACTCCTTGAGCAGCTGTCTCCGCAAGCCACTCCACCTAGGCACGATCACCCTGTCGCCCTTGGTGTAGAGAAGTCCGTCTTTCAGCCAGAACCTTCTCGTTTTGCCCTCCTTGGCAAGCTTCACTAGGGCCAGTGTTAGTGGGTCCTCCATGATTCCCACTCGAACACGGTCCAGAATGTCCCCCTTGAGCAAGCACACAGATGCGAGCTCGGCCTTCCTGCTAAGCGCATCGGCCACCTGATTTTCCTTGCGGGTTTGTACTGCAACACCATGTCGAACTCGGCTAGAAAATCTTGCCATCTCGCTTGCTTCGGAGATAGCTTCTTCTGAGACTGGAAGTAGCTCGTGGCAACATTGTCCGTCATGACCACGAACTTGGTGCCGAGGAGGTAGTGCCGCCATGTCCTCAAGCTACGCACAACCGCGGTCATCTCCTTCTCCTGCACCGTGTAGCGCCGCTCAGTGTCATTCAGCTTGCGGCTCTCGAACGCGATGGGGTGTCCTTCCTGCACCAACACCCCACCGATGGCGAAGTCGGACGCGTCCGTGTGCACTTCGAACGCCTTGGAGTAGTCCGGTAGAGACAAGACCGGCTCCTCCGTCACAGCCCGCTTCAGTGCCTCGAATGCCTCCTCGCATCGGGGCGTCCAGCTCCACGCCCGATCCTTCCGCAGCAGATCGGTCAGAGGCGCTGTGATGGCGGAATATCCTCGGATGAACCGCCGGTAGTAGTTCGCCAAGCCAAGGAATGATCGCAGCTCTGTCGGCTTGGTGGGAGCCTCCCACTCCCGTATGGACTGGACCTTTGCGCCGTCCATCCATATCTTGCCACGCCCGATCCAGTGCCCCAAGAACGACACCTCTTCTTGTGCGAATGAGCACTTCTCCCGCTTGACAAGAGTTCGTTCTCCCTTAGCACCTGGAAGACAGTCTTCAAATGCTCGATGTGCTCCTCCATCGTGTTTGAGTACACGACGATGTCGTCGAGGTAGCCACGACGAACCGATCCAGGTAGGGATGAAAGAGCTTATTCATCAAAGTACAAAATCGCAGGAGCATTTGTTAGACCAAAAGGCATAACCATAAACTCATATGCGCCATACCTCGTCACGCATGCCGTCTTAGCCTCGTCGCCCTCCGCAATCCGGACTTGATAATACCCCGAGCGCAGATCAAGTTTGGAGAAGTATCTCGCGCCTCCCAATTGGTCGAACAAGTCCGCTACCAACGGGATGGGATATTTGTTCTTGACGGTTACCTTGTTTAGTGCACGATAGTCGATGCACAAACGAAGGCTTCCGTCCTTCTTCTTCTGGAACAGCACCGGTGCACCATATGGGGCCTTTGACGGTCTGATGAATCCCGCGTCCATCAGTTCCTTGAGTTGCTTCTTCAACTCGTCCAGCTCGGGCGGGGCCATACGATATGGAGCCATGGCGGGCGCTTCGTGCCCGGCTCAACTCGATGGCATGGTCTACCACCCTCCGCGGAGGTAGCCTCTTCGGCATGACGTCCCCGAACTCCACAAGGACGTCATCGATCTCAGGCGGAAGATCCCCCTGCACGGGCGCCTCCTCCGACTTGAGTACAGCAAGGTAAGTCATCTCTCCGTGTCGCATCCCCTTCTTGAGTTGTAATGCGGAGAGAGCCTTCCCCTTCGTAAGTTCGCCTCGTGCAGTTGTCACCATGCACGGAGAGCTCTCCTCCATGATCCCGACGACTCCCAAATGCGGCATTGGGACTGCCTTTGCCGAAGTGAGGAAGTCCATCCCAAGGATCATGTCAAAGTCGTCCAGTGGTGCTGCCGTGAGACTGGTGACACCCGTCCAGTCTCCTACTTGGATCTTCACCCCTTTGGCCACCCCCTGCACGGGGCGCGCCTCAGAGTTGACTGCCTTTATCGTGCTTGAGTCTTTCTCCAGCGCCAAACCCAAGCGTCGGACCTCCGCGTCCGAAATAAAGTTGTGGATAGCCCCCGTGTCGACCATCGCCCTGGTGTTGTGGCCGTTGATCTTCACGTCCACGTACATCAGCTCTCGATTCGGGGTCTTGGACACTACCGCCTTGCTCTTCAAAGCATTCAACAGGCGCATGGCACCCTGTGAGCCCCCTTCTTAGGCTCCATGTCCTCGGCCTCCTCCCGCTTGGACCGCGTTCACCCTCTTGCCCTTGTTCGGACAGTCTCGTGCGAGGTGATTTCCACCGCACACATAGCACTCGATCTTCCGCTCGTCGAAGGCTTTGCTTGCGGCTGTCCTTCGGCGGTGGGCCTCCCTTTCCGTTGTTCTTCTTCGCTCTCCCACCATTGAACTTGGTGGTGGTCTTTTCCTTGGGCTTTGGGGCATCGCTCCGTCGATACTCCATCAGATTTTCGGCTGCCGCAACAGCCGTGTTCAGATCTGACACATCTTGCCTCTGTAATTCTTGTGCCGTCCATGGTTGTAGACCCTCCAGGAACGCGAACAGGCGATCCTCTTCGCCCATACTGGAAATGGTGAGCATCAGGCGGGTGAACTCCGCCACATACTCCTTGATCGTCCCCGTGTGCTTGAGTTGACGCAAACTCCGTCTTGCGACATACTCCACGTTCTTCGGGTAGAATTGAGACTTGATCTCCTTCTTGAGATCCTCCCAAGTCTCGATCTTGCAGAGTCCCTTTTCTACATCGATGCACCTGCGTCGCCACCACAGCGTCAGCATCAGAAAATATAGGGACGCTGTGTTTACCTTGTCGGTCTCATCCTCGATGCGGACCGCCTTCAGGTAACGCTCGACGTTCCAGATGAAGTTGTCCACCTCCTTCGCGTCTCGTACGCCAGTGAAGGATTTGGGTTCTGGATACTTCACCCTCTGCATCGACTCCCTCCTCGGAGTCGGACCACCAGCAACGGCCCTCTCGAGGACCTCCGCCTTGGTTTGTAGCTCTTTGCGTAGTTCAGCAATCTCCGCCTTCGTGGCCTTTCGTTCCTCCTCGAACTCAGCCTGCATCTTGCGGAGATGCTCTCGGAACTCCGACATAGCCGTGGCGACATCCGCCTCCAAACCTTGGGCGAATTCCTCTTGAGCCGCTTGGTTCTGCTCCACTTGATACTCGACGCCCGTCACGCCCTTCTCTAGCATCTCAACACGGTCCGCCAACTCGCCAAGAGCCCGTTCCAGCAACGGTTCCTTGCTCTTGCCCTTCTTCGAGGTCTTCGCCTTCTCCTTAGGCGATGAGGGTTGTGCGGACTCGTCGTTGATGATGGCTTCGGTCGAAGACATGACGGCGATCGAACCTTTGCTTTGATACCACTTGTCACGGACTTAGTATTTTTGCTAGCACTTCGTCCCGTGCGGCGCACTGTCTTTCTTCTCAAAGACTCGTGCAAGCCTTCCCGTCCCCGACTTAGCTAGATCGCTAAGAAAACTAGAATAGTGGAGCAAAGATGGGACTAGTAAGAATCTCTTTATTGACTTGGAGAATGCTTACAATTTTTAGGTGGTGAGGAACAAATGAGAGCCTCCCCCTTTTATAAGTGCTCATAGAGCAATACAAGGAAAGTCCTGGCAGGAATATTCCAAGGATCATTACAATCTACCATAACTGGAATGGCATATTCCAGGTTTATTCCCTAGCAACATAAAAGAAAACTTCAAGGGCCTTCCAGAAGCTTCTTGGGCCTCCTAGAACGATCTTGGGCCTTCCGGAGAGATCCACAATCTTCTAGAGCCTTCCGCCATCTTCTAGAATGTTCTGGAAGCTTCCCGCATAACCTTGGTCCGCGAAAAGGTTATGCAACTGGGCCTCGGGCGGGGTGCAACATTTGGGACGTTACACTGCGCACGAAACCAACTAAAATCAATAATCATTCACATCGGACTTGTGCGTTACATTGATTCGATTTCTTAGAATCTTCGAACCGACTCAATGCTTTCTCGGGCCAACTTAACACTTGCATCGAACTTGCTCGATGCATTCTTCGGGTCAACGTAACTCTTGTATCAATTCGCATCGATACTTAATCGGGTCAACGCAACTATTCGAGTCAACGACTCAGCATAATGCACCGTGCAGAGTGGGGCATTACAGGTTTTTTTTTGCTTATTTATAGCCACTAATCCGATCATCTTGTGTACCAAAATGAAACTACTGGAAGAAGAAAAGTGTGCTGCCTCCCATGGGTTTTCCTGATTTGGTTTCCATGTAAAAATCTGTCTCATCTGCTTTCTTATTCTTGTTCTCGTTTTCTGTTTTATCTAGGTTATGTATAAAACTAATATAGGGATGAGACAAGTCAGTAAGCATGCTATGTTCCTAATCCACACCTTTGGTTAAATGAAGCATTCTGCAGGTATGCACCTCATTCCATACCAAGTGGCTAGCTAGTAAAGCATGCTGAAATAAAAACTTCAATTGTTCCTAGGATGAAAATTTAGCACTGTTCATCTTTGGTTCATTGTGTCTCAGATATAAATGCAATACCAGGACAAAACTTTCCATCCAGTCCTCTTGTCTGGACCCTTTCTTCATTTTGGAGAATACTGGAAGGCTGCTCCTTGGTTGATTGTCTTGAATTTTGTGACCAACATGGTCCGTTTCCAAATTGACCAATTGGCTCTCAAGGTTGTATAACACTGTTCTTTCTTGCCTATATTATCCATTAGGTCTACTGCTAGTGATAATAATTTGTCAAATCTTTTTGTGGAGTTTTCTTGGTCTAGAGTTAAGATACGACCCAGGTTTAGAGTTAAGATACGACCCAATCCATGGAAACAGGCTATGAAGATGACCCTAATATAAGGAATTGTTCAACTTTAGGATTAAGTTTACACTGGGATATAACTAGTTTTAGGGTGCATTTGATTACAAGTTGGAAAATACATTAATTCCACGGAATTATTTTACTAGGAAAAAAATTTCATTGAAAAAATTCCACGGAATTAATTTGGGTGTTTGATTGTCGTTATTTTCCATGGAAAATATTCCATGGAAAATAGTCATTCCTATGGAAATTAGTCATTTCCTATGGAAATTGATATTTTCGTATGGCTGGGCCAGTTTTATTTTCCACCATTTTGGAGGAAAATATGAAAAATGATAGATTTTTGGAAAATAGTTCCATGGAAAATATTTGCTATCAAACACTACAATTGGTGGAAAATTTGTGATGAAATATTTTCCATGGAAAAAAAGCTCAATCAAACACAGCCTAGGGTGTGTTTGATTGCAAGGTGGAAAATATGTGAAAAAAAATTAATTCCACGGAATTATTTTACTAGGAAAAAATTTCCATGGAAAAAAATTCCACGGAATTAATTTGATGTTTGATTGTCGTTAATTCCTATGGAAAGTAGTTATTTTCCATGGAAATCGACATTTTCCTATGGGCTGGGCCAGTTTTATTTTCCACCATTTTGGAGTAAAATATGGGAAATGATAGATTTTTGAAAAATAATTCCATGGAAAATATACGCTGTCAAACACTACAAATTGGTGGAAAATTTGTGTTGAAAATATTTTCCATGGAAAAAAGCTCAATCAAACACAGCATTAGTGTTTCAACTTTCATCAGATGTCTTAGTATATACATAGTCCTCGAAGCCTTTCTAATATCTCAGCTGATCAGGTAACCAAGTCCTTCTTGATCATGGTTTTGTTAATCTGATGTGAAGGAACTCTAAATGCACACCATGGCACATTGAGCTGTTCTTCCGTTTGAAACATTGTCAGATATCTTGGTTATCTTTTATGTACTGCTCATCGGTGCTACAAAGAAAATCAATACACATACAAACCCCTTATCTCAAAAAGAAAATATAGAATGGAAGATTATAAGCACTGAATAAGGAAGAGTGCTTAATTTGGATTCATTTTGCCAAACCGTAATAATTGCTTGAGATATCGTAATAGTTAGAAAAGAAACATTGAATGACTTTTAGATATCCCCAACTGTATTCCTATACAGGATTAGGGCCCTCATACATGGTTGTGAATGTTATAGGGAATAAGTTTGATGATTTAGATATAAATTGTACACATATTGCAGCTCGGTAAATAGCTATCTAACAGTTTTCCCCCCTCTGCACATTCTCTTTTTGGCAGTTCTAAACATATCCTTCAAACTTCAGACTAACCCCTTGATAGTGAAGACTGTCATACCAGTAAATTTCCATGTGTTGCATTATAAAATCCTTTGCTTAACTAAAGTTTTTGGGTTTTGTGCAGGGGAACAACTTGATGAGAATTCTTCACATTGCAGCTTTTGCTGTATCTGGCTATGCTTCAACAGAAGGAAGGCAGTGCAAACCCTTCAATCCTCTTCTTGGGGAGACCTATGAGGCTGATTATCCAGACAAAGGTCTCCGTTTCTTCTCTGAAAAGGTTATAGTTTTTTTCTTCTTTGATTTATTGACAGTTATGTTTTACTTCTTTTATCCTTGTACATGAATTAAGAGTCTTGTCAAATTCAAACACAAAAATAGCAATCGGTTTCTCCATTCTCTCCAACATTGTGCTTTTGAATCATTCTAGATGCTTGAAGTGGTCACTGTATTGAACTTCTATAGTTTTTTTTTTTTCTTTTCTTTCTATTTTCTGTTGTTTCAGGTGAGTCACCATCCAATGGTAGTTGCTTGTCATTGTGATGGTAGAGGATGGAAATTCTGGGGTGATTCCAATCTGAAAGGAAAGTTTTGGGGTAGATCCATCCAACTTGATCCTGTTGGCGTTTTGACACTTCAATTTGATGATGGGGAGATGTTTCAATGGAGTAAAGTCACCACTTCTATTTATAACATCATACTTGGAAAAATATACTGTGATCACTATGGTACTATGCGCATTCGTGGCAACGGCCAGTACTCCTGTAAACTCAAATTTAAAGAACAGTCCATCATTGATAGAAATCCTCATCAGGTACTTGTGGTATATCTGAGGGAATGAAAACATTTACGTTTGCAAGATCTTAATGCTCTTTTTATTTTTATTTTTGGAGTTTTTCATTGGAATTGGAATGCTGACAAAAGTTTGAATATTCCAGAATTCAGCCTGGCATGAGAGCATGTTAGTTAATGGCGCAGTAAAGAACTTAAGTTTCTTAACTCATTTCCAAAATTATTTATAGTGCCGATTTTCTGTAAATCATTGTCTGAATAAGCACTGCAGAAGGAACCTTCATTCTTACCTTTTTATATTAATATACTTAATCTTCGATGAGAGAAAAATGATATAGTATCCGGCATCCGCCACATATCACTGGTCAGATTGAATAGTAATTCTGGACGGCTATTCCTATGGTGAGTAACAAGACATGTAGGGTGACAGAAGACATGATAAAATCCTAGTTTGCATAGACATGGACGGGACTTGGATATGGGCACTAGACACATTCGGAATAAGATATTTTTAGAAAATTTAAGATATAGGTATGGTATGGATGCAGTTATATATACGTATGAAAACACATATATATACATATTTTATACATTAGAATTTAACATTATCTATATTCATGCATGTTTTGGGTAGTAAGTACAACAACAACAACACCACCATCACCACCACCGCCTTTATCCCAAATAGTTAGATTCAGCTGTTTGAATCCTTTTTTTAAGGGCCATGTACTCTGTCACACTAACACAAGCTACATCCTTCTTCAAAACTTGCAATATGTTTTTATGTAGTCATACCTCTAGTCCAAGTGACTCATTTAGCTACTATCTTATCGCTTCAAACATTACATCTATTTGGTTTGCATTCCACATTTCAAACCACCTAAGATGATTTTCTCTCCTCTTTCCTTAATTTGTGCCACCTCTAACTTACCACGAATATGCTTATTTCTAACCCTATCTTTTATTGTATTGCCACGCATCCATGTTAGCATTCTCATCTGGGCTACGCTAATTTACTAATTTTTTGGACATGTTTCTTAATAGCCCAACACGTATCAATAAAGCACTACTCGTCTTACAACAGTCCTATAATTTGTCTTTCAACTTCAAATGTAGCAAGCAATTACAAAGTACTCTAGAAGAATTTCTTCAAAGGTATGCTCTTTGGGTTTTAAGTAGGTTCTAAAAATTTCTAAAATGAAATTGATACAAAGAAGTGTTGGTTTGTTATATCTACGTTGTGTGGCTCGAACACAACCTTCCAAAGTCACTTTCAACCATGTTTTGGATCTCTATGGAGCCTAGACATCGGCGATTCATAACATGAGTGTTGAGGAGTATCGTATAAGATACATGTTAGATACATATATGGGCACGGATGCGGTCCTTTGTAAGAGTATCAGTGCAACATCGAAAAAATCTAGTGGTACCCAATGATCTATCCATCCAAAGATGTATTTGGAAATATGAACAAACAGCCATGGCAGAATAATTACTAATTGCAGGGGGACAGCTTTTCCTGTATCAACCTATTTTGTTCTATGGGAGGGAGGCACATTTATCGGTAGAACTTGTAAAATAACAAAGTGTACTGACTCGGATTTTAATTACCAAGAGAAAATCTATGATTCGTAACATCTTTCCATTTCAGTCTAATCAAATCGTTGCCCCCGATGGGTCACCCGTGGGAGCTTTCCCAATTTTTGGGAGAAATAGTTTGTGACTTATATGTTTGCTTTGGTGTATGTATTCAATAATCTGATTCTATGTGGCTGGTACAGTGACTTTTTGCACCTTATAGTGAATGCCGGAATTTCCATTTCAATGCTATTGGCTTAACTTAATAAGTGACGATCATCAACTTAATTAAGTGATAATATTTGGCTCACGAGCACCAATTGTTAGGTGAAGAATCTATATCAAAACTTAAGCAGCTGTAGTTATTTGCCAGAATTTTGGTTAGGGTGCTTACTGAACTGGTTTTATTACCTTAGTAGAAAAACAGAGAATTCAATTCAAAGTTCAACTAATTGTACCTCCATATCGCAGTAAATAATAATGTAATTTAATTGTTTATTTTCGGATATAATATTGTTGTGCATGATGGTTTTATCTTTCCTTTTTGTTACTGATTTTTTTTTCCCCTTCCAATAAGCAGGTGCATGGATTTGTGCAAGACAATAAAACAGGGAAAAAGGTAGCAATGGTGATGGGGAAATGGGATGAAGCCATGTATTATGTTATAGGGGATCCAAGTACGAAGCCCAGGGGATATGATCCAATGTCAGAGGCAGTTCTTCTTTGGGAGAGAGAGAAGGCTGTATCCCAGACAAGATACAATCTCACTCCCTTTGCGATTTCTTTGAATGAGCTAACACCTAGTTTGTCAGATAAGTTACCTCCAACTGATTCTCGCCTCAGGCCAGATCAGCGGTTTTTAGAAAATGGCGAATATGAAATGGCAAATGCAGAGAAACTCAGGCTTGAACAGTTGCAAAGACAGGTACATAAATCTTTAAGTTTCTTTTACGTGCTAGAATTCTGACGATTTCAATTTCTTGTAAATTTTGTGATATTTATGTGAAAGCCAAAGTATCTGTTATACATCATTCTCAATGATTCAGTTTGCTATACCAGTTTACACTTTGACTGAGCAACAAGCCCCAAGTTTAGTATCAATTAGTTATTTTCTTTTTTAGTCTTCTGTTTACTTCTAAAATTTTGGCTATTGTTAATGTGATTTTTTACCGGCAATTTATTGTTATTGCACTTAGGGCATTTTACCCATGCTTTTAGAAGAAAAAAAAGATGTCAAAAGTGGAAAATTACCAGTACACATTACATGATAGTATATTCTTGGACTATTGTTCATCCTTGTAAATGAGTCATCATATAGGATATGTAGCCAAAGATTTTCAATGTATACCACAATAGTTTGCAGTATCGGCCAATACTAATCTGATACGGCCGATACCGATACGGTTTGGCATGTCCCGGTCCGATGAAAGCATGTCCCGATCCGATACCGACCGATACCCGATACTGACCGATACCGACATTGGGGGTCTCTTTTTCGGTCAATTCGACAAAGAAAATTGAACGAAAAAGACCAATCAATAAGGGTGTAAAAGCATAGGGAAGTTATAAAAGCATGTAAAAGGAGAAAACTTATTTATCTTAATGTAAATCAATCGGTAAGGGTGTCTACTATTTCATTCAATTTCAAACTACTAAGAAACAACACTGAAAATATTAAAATTATGCCTAAATGTATAAAATATATTTTCTAAAATGTTAATAATTTATTAATAATTATTTGTTTTCCGATACCAAAAAATCGGATACTCCGATCTGAAACCTCCGATACTGCCGATACCACAGATCCCGATACTTCTAGGAATGGTCCGATACCAATTCCGATACCGATTCTTTGAACCTGGCACAGATGATATGAGGGTAATAGTCTGCTTTAGTCATAAATTTTGAACATTTGTCTTTAAAAGGTTGATAATCGTACTCTATTGTCTTTCATAGCTGGACACACTTTTTTTTTTCTGAGAGATTCTGTAAGTACTTAGTCAGGAAATAGTTTTCCTAAGCACTCAACCATAAAATATTGAACAGAATGTTTTACAACTGTAAGCTTGACCTACTAGACATAAGCAGAAGAGAAAGCAAATAAAGTACCCTCAAGTTGCAAGAGTAAAGTTTAACGTCTTGCAAACATCAAATAAATAGATAATAATAAAAGAATGTTAACAATCATGAAAATACTTAAACTTGTGAAGTCTTTATGCAGCATTATTTTCATAACTAGATGCAATAATTCTGTGCTATTAGGGCCTTGGAAGCAATTACTAAGATGTGGTAGCTGTCAAGTTGTTTAGATAGACTATTTCTCATTGGGGCATGTCCACATTTGTGCATTACTGCTTACACTGTCATCTTGAGTGCTCAGTAACCATAACTGTCATCAAGGGCTTTAATATAAGTTGTTCTGCCTGAAGTGATACTTATAATGTGAAATACCAAGAAACATAACAATAAAGAACACACCATACCAACTTGCTGGATCTGTCACAATAAACCAGCCTACATTCATGAGGTAAGGAAAAAGCATATTTCTTTATGGCGGAGAATGCTCTTCACAAGAGAACCCCTCTCTTAATCTTCTTTGACCTCCCTTCTCTCATATATTTTCACTCTTGAAAAGCTAAGCTCATGTCCCTGCCTTTCATGATGGTTACATGAGACCTTCTATATGGCTCACAAGAGTCCTGGAGCCTTAACCCTAATTTAATAGGGAGCGCTGCCTAACAAATTAGACCCAACCAAATAGGTCACCAGGTTCCATTTGACTCAACCTGATCCAACTGGACTGCCTAACCGCTCATTCATGTTGACAATTGGATGCAAGGCATATTGCCAACATGTTCGTATGCTTCTACATCCACCATAAAATTGATCCTAGATTAGGATAATTCAGAGGAGGCTTCCTTTTGTCATTTGGAGGCTTTGAGAATTCAAAGACCTACCTGATTAGCTCTTGTACTTCGCTCCGAGGAAGCCAATTGACTTTCAGCTTGAAGGAAGATATGGCCTCTATGGAGGTGCACAAGCATTAAGGATGCTTAGCCTGTGGTTGACGAGCAACTGCTACCATCTGCTGCTTCAGGCGTTGAGGGAGAGCTTACTAAACGCAAGAGACTCAAACAATTAGGACATCTTGCTTGTGAAGCATCTAGAACATACTAAGGAAGAGTTGGGGAACCTCCGACTACCGGAGTAGAGGACGCAAATTGGGAGGCTGCCATCTCTACTAAGGATGGGCAGGAGATTGCCTAAAACCGAGCCCATGGAAACTTGCTTCAATTGTCTGTGGCTAACCTTAGAAACTCAGTTAAAGAATCCACAGAGGAACCGCAAACCTAGTGCTACTGGTTTTGCCAAAGGCTAGAGTTCACTCTTCTTCCCAGTAGCTTTTTGGATGAAGTTAGATATCATATGATTTTGGTTGAGGTAGAGAATACATCTTGTGTGCAAACTACTTTGAGAAATATGTTACTTTTTTCTTCTTCTTTCTATTAGAAGGTGTGTGGAAAAACTACACAGTTTGAATTGTGGCTGAATAGTAATATCAATTATCCAGTTAAGCCACAAATTTGCAGATTAAATTTCTTGATATGCCAGTTTCTTAACTATGTAGTAGCTCGTGTTTTAAATTGGAATGGATTCTGGCACCCCCACGAGTCTGTCAGGACATGATCATACATGGACCTCATGTACATTATCACCTGGCCCACTTGCCAAAATGTTAACCTGGAGACCCGAGCACTAAAATGTAAACCAATCAAAGTCTGATCCCATATACGATGTGGGACTAAATCTCGGGATATTACAATCTCCCCAAGCCAAAGACATCATTGTAACAATCTGTGCAAATGGCCCGGTCTTTTCGAAATGAAACATGAATATGTTAGAATATGGTAACTTGGAAAAACAACTCCAAACAGAATAGTTCATTAGGCTCTAAGGCCAATTATATGTAACAAGGATTACAAGAGGAGTTGATCTCCCTATCCAATGCCCGTCTAAAAGAGGAGCACAAGAGGAAATAGCATTATACAAGGACTAATTGTAAGCTAATAATAAATTATTCTTTAACTCTCCCCTCAAACTCACAATGGGTCAACCAACGAGAGTTTGCTAAGGGGAAAGGAATGTCATTGCACAGTGTACCTCTTGACAGATCAACAAAATGTTTGTGACATAAGATATGTCTATTATTATGAGAATAACATAAACCAGATGCCAACCAGCCTCTATGACAAGAGGGATCAGGATCCTTTCTCTATCATCAAAAGCCATAACTTGACGTTCGACTCAAGGGGCGTATGCGACAGACATGGATATTAGTAAGGCTGACTCGGTCAAGAATATCGGCAATAAACTTCTGAACATAGAGAACATATCCTCGCACGGGGCGATCAATCTCTAGACCAAGAAAATACAGTGGAGACCAAGCTCCTTTATCCCAAACTATTGATACGAGTGTTATTGGACTTGGATGAATGTGATCCGAGTCAGAAGTGACAACCATATCATTAACAAAGAGTAAAAGCAAAGTTACACAAGGCTGGGAGAACATAATTGAATCATTCGGGTTAACCTAGCAACATGAATAACAATGGTGCATTTCGAAAATCATGTTTTGTGGAGGTAGATTACCTTGTGAAATTGACAGATATGTCCAGGCAAGTGAGGCAATTTGGGAGGAGATTCTATATAAACATCCTCATCCAAGTATCATTAAAAAAGTTTCTTCACATCGATCTTATAGATTGATCATGATCGCATAGAAGCAACGACCAATAAAATGTTTATTGTAGTCATTTGACAACAAGAGCAAAGATCTCATAGTAATCATACCATATTGCCCTCTTATAACTAGTTGGGCTTTATCCTGATCAGTGGTGCCATCTGCAAGCGCTTTTATCTTGTAAACCCATTTACAAGGGACTTTCCATATGTCAAGCTCGTCGGGCGTAGCAACTTGCCACCCAGGGATATTGGCGCCTTAATAATACTATGGTTCCCAATGACCATATGTAACAATAAGAAAACATTGAAAAATAGGAGACATGGATGTAAACAAGTAAAGTCTTCTATAGAGGATGACGTTCATGAGTGGAAGGACGCATATGTATTGGATCCTCTACAGCAGGGGAGAGACTAAGATTGGAAGAGTGCAAATGTTCTTGTCTATGTGAATCGAAGTGACAAGTGGTGAGGTCCTATCACTGATGGGAGTGGAGCAATCATGACTGTGGTACACATGCATAATAGGAAAGCGATTAGGATCTCGTGGTGGAGAAGCTGCAGTCTCAAGAAAGACAAGATTGTTTAGTATGGAAGGGGGTGAAGGAACGGGAGGAAATGACAAAGCTTAGTATGGTATATTCTCATGGAAAGTAATGTGACTCGAAATGTGAAGATGTTTTGCAATTAGATCATAGAATTTTAGTCCTTAAAGACGTATCATGAAGATGAGCTGTTTCCTTCAGAAGGTGGTGTAAGAACAAAACAAGTACAACCAAATACACGAATTATATAATAGTCAGGAGCTTAGCCATGAAGTTCATAATGAAGGAAGCACCAAAGAGGATGAGGGAAGGAATGCAATTAATTATGAACACAGTTATGAGAATGGTCTGTCTAGAACCAAGCATTGGCAAAGGCTGAAAGAAGAAGAGATCTGGTGCCTTTGAGTATGTTTTTGTGACGTCTCTCAACAATGTTATGTTCTTGTGCATTTGAAAACTTTCGTTTTATTAGTGCGAAGGTCAAGCTGAGACAAGTTCACTGAAGCCACCCACCTGAACGAGGAGTCGCCTCGACCGAGCGGGTCTTCGAGCAAGCCGTTGCATGGCTAAGTCCGAACGCCGTCGGTGTTCCGATTCCTCCGATTGACTGAGCGGGACGTGGCACTACAATAGGGAAGGATGTGGCTCAGAATACGGTCAAGATTTAGATGGAGTTCAGGCTAAATGAGATGTAGATGATGGAAAGAGATGAGTAGGATTTGGGTTTAGGGCTAGGAAAGTTTTAGTGGATGCTAGAGAGCGCAGTTTTGTTACCATGTTAGAAGATAGAGGGATAACTAGGAAAAACTGAAATCATAGAGTAGTAAGGCCAACTGTCTAAATAGGAAGGGTTATTTTCCCTATCCAGTGTGAGACTAAAAGAGGAGCCTACTTGGATTAGATGTAGGCTTAGACAAACATGATTTGAAGTAATAAAGAAGAATATGACTTTTGTTAGCGTACAGAGGACATAATCCTTAACTGAGCCGAATGGAAGAAGAGGGTTCAAACAGCCAACCCAAAAATTTGAGATAATGGTTTTGTTGTTGTTGTTGTCGTTGTTGTTGTAATAGTAGGTTAAATTAATATTTTAACTTTATCCATATTTAGCACGCCTCGGACCAGGGGTCCGTCAGGACATAACATGCATGGATTTTGTGTGCATTATCACTTGCCCTCTTTCCAAAATAGTTAACTTGGATGTACACATGAGCCCAAGCACTCATAAATAAACCCGTCAAACTCATCTTATGTTTGTCGTGGGCCTAAATCTTGGGGTTTCATCGATTCAATGAGTAGGGATACCATATGTATTTTGTTAGTTTGGGTCCACGACAGAGCACTATGTAAGCAAGCCATTGGAATTGCACTCTCGGTTCTTGGAAACTCTATAATGTAACTGGAAGCAAAGTTCACAATATCGGAATCGGTATCGAACCCTTCCTTTGAGTATCAGGATCGGCGGTATCGGTGGTTTCGAATCTGTTTGATTTTTTGTTATTGAAAATCAAATAATTATTAATAAATTATCAAAATTTTAGAATTTTTTAAATACATTTAGGCATAATTTTAAGTATCACATGTGTTGTTTTAGTAGTTGTGAAATTGAACGAAATAATAGTCACCCTTGCCGATTGATTTACCTGCGATAGATAAGTTTTCTTCTTTTACATGCTTTTATAATGTTGCTATACTTTTACACCCTTGTTGATTAGTCTTTTTCATTCAATTTTTTCTTCTGCCGAATTGACCGGAAAAGAGACCCCCAATGCGGGGATAGGTCAGTATCGGTGTCGGTCGATATCGGATCGGGACATTCCAAATCGTATCCGGTATATCGTCGATATCGGATCGGTATCAGCCAATACTACAAACTATGACTGAAACATGTCTGGAGAAGTGCAAATATGATATCAGTAGAAAACATCCGAGACAAGATGTTTCTATGCTGCAGATTCCTCGTAGTAGAGGAATGGCTGAAAGATATTGTTGAAGAAAGGCAATATTAATGATTTTTGGCCCCCATGGGTTGGTGCAGCCGGTTAAAGTCCAAGGCCTCTTCTGCAAGAGGTCGAGGGTTCGAATCTTGTCCACTACATTTAATTTGTGATTTATCTAGGGAGTGTGGAGTGGGGCCTTTACATTCTCCCCCAGGTAGCTTGTCAGCTGCAGCCTTGTGCCTGGATCATCAAAAAAAAGATATTAATGATTTTTGCATGGAGGTGGGACTCAAAAAAGGAACCCTTCACATTAGGCACGTGTGGAATTTACAAGGAAATGACATGTTTGAGGCGAATCTAATAAATCAGCATATGGTGACAGTTTCAAGTTCAAGGAAAGTACAGATACATGGAGGAGCTTTGAATAAGAGATGGTTTCTCCGTGGCCGCTCTCTTCTCTATACAAGGAATTCTCGTGATCCAGCTGCAACTTTACTCATCCGTGCTCCTATTATCCTACCTGCAGTACTAATGTCTGTGTTCTTCCCATGGGTTTGGAACTGATGGTTGTTCGAATCAGAAGTGAATAAGCTTGAACTCCTGGAAGTTGTTTTGCTTTGCTGCCTGGTCTTTTGTAATGATGCCACCTATTTATTCTAGATTTATATATGCCTTAACCAGGAAGAATAAAAAACTAGAGGGCGTATTCCAGTTCATCAGTTCTTACAATGGGGGCTAAAATTCTTAAAAAGCACTTGATCCCTCTTCAACATCAATGCTTCAGAGCTTGTTTGATTGTCCTTCTCGAGTGCTTTTTTTTATTACTTATAACTGCTTAGCCAGAAATCCAAACCGAAGCCATCCTCTTAAACATGTCAGAGATATGGTTATAATTTGGTCCAAGAACATTATCAACTTCCCCTTTTGTAATTGCAAGCTCATGTATCATGTTTTCTCTCAGCTTACTTCATGATAACCTATCATAAGATTATTTAAACAATATAACTGTATGGTTTATGATGCAGGCAAGAAAGTTGCAGGAGAAGGGATGGCAACCACGGTGGTTCAGGAAAGATAGGGAGGACGACGCATATAGATATATGGGAGGGTAC
Organism: Iris pallida; assembly: GCA_029216955.1. Classification (NCBI taxonomy): domain Eukaryota; kingdom Viridiplantae; phylum Streptophyta; class Magnoliopsida; order Asparagales; family Iridaceae; genus Iris; species Iris pallida. Next base: position 34,143 of record JANAVB010017633.1, read on the forward strand.
TGGGAAGCAAGGGAAGAAGGAAGATGGAATGGAATCCCAGATATATTTGGCCAGAGCGAAGCTTCACCCTCCACAGAGTAGCATATTCTCGGTTTATTATCTGTAGAGTAATATCGCTTCTTAGCTTTGTATTTCTTTGGGTGCCTGACTGTAAGGTTCTAACTAGTATGGGAACCTTTTCCTACTGGAGTAGCCTATGTACAAGGTTTTTCATGGGCGTAGGTACTTTGATTGGGCGGTAGGCCGGAGTTAGGGAGTGGGTGTGTGAAGGAATGATATCTGTAACTGTAAAACTCTCCAAGGTTTATTTCAATATAAATAGGAAATTGGTCTATCCTGAATTTTTTTACCGAACTTCCAACCGAAAACTCCATGCCAACATTTAATCGTCCCGTGGCTGGAGTTTCAATTGTTCATTTTGGTCTTTACCGGTATCGTTATTGAGATTCCTGAGAATGGAGATCTTGAGAGATCTGAAATTTATTGTGAACGTATCACTTTTCCTTGGAGAAAGAAACAACATATCATTATAGACTCTTTGGGTAGACATGCAAACTGAGATCTCGGTTTTGCTAGCTTTTTTTTTTATTATTACAATCCACACACACCTACACGTCCTTATGGTTGGGGGGTTCAAATCCTGCCAGTCCCTTCTGGTGTTCGCGCTGCTTTCCATATGCGCCACAAGCGCTGGACGCTCACTCATCTTCACTATGTTATTTTTATTTTTGTATTTTTACGGACTTATTTTGAGACCATGTAAAAAATGAGGGTTGTATTTAAACTATCCATACAAAGAATTTTGATCTGATGGTTATGCCTTGATGGAATTGATTGATTTTTTTTTTCAAATCCAAAAATTGTGAATTTTTTCACAGGAACGAAGTTAGAGAAAGAGAGGACCAATCTTTGAAAATTCGTTGGAAATGGAATATACTCTATAATGAAGTACAAAAGATGCAGATTCTCTCGTATTTGCCTAGTCAACCATGAACTCTCTCATAGATCTTTGGATTTTCGAACAAGGTTCGCAGTATTAGACCATCTCCAATGGTGATTTCTAAAATTGAGTTCTTATCCTACTTGGCATTGTATTTTAAGGAGATTTCTATCCTAGTTGGAAGAGTTTCTACATATAAATTGTACACATACAAAAAATGCTCTCCAATGGTTGATTCTCCATTTCTATCCTATGTGTCACATAGTAAAAGGACCAATTTAATGGTGTGGGGCTCAATAATAATTGTCATGAGAGAGGAGAATTTCTCTCCTAGAAAGTTTTCATCATACATCATTGCTATCTACGATAGAAATGGTGATAGAAACTACCATTGAGAGAAATTTTTTCTAAAATGGATTTCTTTCATAGAAATAAGGAAGATAGAAACCCCCATTGGAGATGGTCTTAGTATCGAGACTGGTCTTGTACCGGAGTACGAATTTTTTGTATCGGAAAACAAATAATTATTAATAAATTGAAAAAAAATACTTTAGACATTTAGACATAATTTTAAGTATTTTATGTGTTTAAGTACTTTATGTGTTGTTTTATGGTAATTTTGAAATTGAATGAAATAATAGCCATCATTGATGATTGGTTTACCTGGAATGGATATGTTTTTCTTCATTTATATCCTTTTACAAATTTTTTTTCCATTCAATTTTTTTTTGCCGAATTGAGTGGAGAAAAAAAAAAAATCCCCAATGCCAGTATCGGTAAGTATAAGTCTCGGTAGGAATCGACTGTATTGGATAGGTATCGATTGCAAATTATGCTAATAGCTTTACATGATCACCACCTCCTCTATATGTGAACACATTATGAGGTCTACGTCAACCTCTTTGCTTGAAGATGATAGATACCAAGTTGTAATGGAGACAATTTGAATAATCCACACTTAAGTGTCATGTGCTAACCTTGTGTCAGTGGAGCTCACATGAGCTTAGTATTCTGGAAGGTCTCCCACCTCTCCCTCTCCGCCCTAACAAATTGAAGCTTATAATAATGGCCATCAATGGAATCTCCCTCCTTTGGAATGAGAGAAGCTTAGACCACCTAAGCATGCTGAGGGAGAGACACAAATGCAACTTTATTAATCTAATCTAATGCCTCACTCACTCTTGACCAATATCTCTGCCTCTCTTTGACTTGTGTCCTGGTGTTCTTTTTTTTTTTTTTTTTTTTTACCTCTCTTTGTCTTTCATCCTGTTTTAGTAACAAACATAGCAAAGGTACAGAGAGATGGTTTCTCTTAGAATGGTGGTGGCTATTATGAAGCTTATAAGCCTCTTGTTGCTTCTTCAGACACAAACAACAGTTGGCAGGGCCCCCGTCGTCGCCGCCGCCGCTGCCGCTGCCGCTTCGCCTGAGAAGATTAATGAACCGATGACTGAGCAAGTAAGGTACGAGGTGCGGAAGACTAAGGAGCCGCCACGGTGGTGGTTGTCATCGGACTACGCACCGGTGAGACGGCGGAGGCCGATACACAATAGCTTTGATCCATGAGTTGAGAGTGGTGGTGGTGGTGATGGTGGGTGGCGGCGGCCGTACCTTTTTTTTTGTTGTCGTTGTTTTTTCTATTACAATTTACACACCTACACGTTTTTACAGTGGGGGAGTTCGAATCCTACCGACTCCACCTGATGTCCGTACTATTTTTCACATAAAGCTACAAGTGCTGGACGTTGTTCTTGTTGTTGTTGTTGTTGTTGTGATCATGTACAGAGGCAGGACTGGGTAATAGTATCTGGGGAAAAAAATGATTGTCTAACCTTAATGTTTTTTGCTCACTGCTTATGTTAGTTTGTTTGCAATTTTGTGATTGTGATGGATCTCCTACTTTGTCAAATCATTATTGTAAGTTTTCAATCAAGAAAAGAACAGTAGCATGTCAAGATGCATGCTGCTTATGAACTTTTCTCTGTGTCAGTGTTACTACTGCTGCAATCATCCATCTCCTTCTTTCCCTTTTTTTGTTTTTGTTTTTTCATTATGTTTTTCTTTCTTTTTTTGAGAGAATACCCTCAAGCACAAGTCAGTAGCTATTCTTCAACAACAAATACATATATATTTTTCATACAGTTTTTCTGAGCTGCTATGTTGCACGAGTACGAACACAAATACGACATGCATATGATACAAGGGATATTAATATTTTTGAATAGGTGCAAGTGTAATTACCTACGCTGGACAAATAGTAATACAAATATTATTTTGTCGTGTCCATACAACATAGCTAACTTGAAATCATGATCCAGAAACTTCAATCGCTAAGAAGCGGCTTTGGATCCTAATTGTTCTAAAAGTAGAGGGAAAAAAAGAAGTAGACAAAGTGGTGATAGTTGTATATATAAGTTCAACAATTGGATTCTTTCTTCAGGCAAGATCATTAAAATAAAAACAAAAACAATTGGATTGAGAACATAATTTGCAGTATCGATAAATATCCATACGATACAATTGATATCAAATAATAATAATAATAATAATAATATAATAATAATAATGTTGAGAACTAATAAGGGATTTAGTCCCACATTGGAAAATTTAATATGAAAAGGAGCTAGACTTCCTATAAGTAGTGGAGTAGCCAATCAATAAAATACACAACAATTATTCTCTTCATGGTATCAGAGCCATAACCAAAAAAAAAAAAAAAAATCATCCCTTCCCCAACCCGACGCCCCCCCGGCCGCCGAAACCCCCCTCCCCCTTTTGCTGCCCCCGGCAGTTCCCCCCTACCCCCCGACCCCCCCCCCCCCCCCCCCGGCATAACACCCCTCCCCCCCCCCCCACCTGCCCCGCCCGACGCCCCCCCTGCCCTGCCGACGTCCCCTCTGCCCCGCCCGACGCCACCCCCCCTGCCCCGCCGACGACACCCACCCCCTGCTGCCCCAACGCCCCCCCTTCCCCCCGACGCCCCCCTCTTCCGATCCCAGCTGCTGACTGTCACGTCCCGCTTCCCAACTTGAACGGTGACGTCAAAACACATCCCCAGGCTACGCGCTGAAAATCGCGATTGTCGTCCGTAAATCAGCAGAATGAAAAATACAAGAAAATTTACATTGCATTACACATAGTAATTATAATACAGGAAACTTATCTAACAGTACATTGTCTTACAGGTTGATTACAAAAGTAATTTACAAAAGTAACTATGACAGCACTAGTCATAAACTGAAAGTCTTCAGGTCACTATTCCTCGACGTACAGTGGCAACGCCTCGGCAGGATTGTCTTCTTCTCCTAGTGAACAAATACTAGGTCGTTTAGAAACGACAAGCAAGCCCTCGGCCAAGAATGGTGAAAAACAAAAGAAATATGAAATAAAATGGGACAAATAGTTCTTGTCAAGTAGCCATATTTAATGAAGCATTTTATTAACGTGTGAGTGTCCTGTTCCTCTTATCCAGATAGGCGTGATGGCAGGTAATGATATAAAAAAAAGAAATGAACCTAACATGCAATGCAGTATTGGAGAACAACCCCTGAATATTCTTCTAAATGATTCCCATCAACAATCCCGTTAACCTGGGATCAGGCTGTGAATTCGGCGGAACGGTGCTTAGTATCCGGCCTGGAGCCTCCCTTGGGCTTAACAATCATCTATTCGATGTTACTGTCGTAATATATGTAATAATCTGGAGCCTCCCTTGGGCTTAGTTTGCCTCCCTTGAGCAAACGAAAATACGTGAGCTAAGCCTCACAAACTCCATTCGCATGGCCTTACGAATGAGTAAAAATTTACTGATCAGCTTTTTAATTTTATTATGCTATGGGACTATTTAGGAATATCCAGGTTGTTCTCCCCCGCCCAATGCTTCCTAGTTGTTTTCTAAGTATTTTTTCTAAATGACTTTAGGTATTAGGGAATATCCCGATTTTTCAGAAAGTCGGAAATTGACTATCTCTTGAAATTTCCAAAAATTTCGGCAGAGTCTCCTTTGTTTTTAGAGACTCCGAAAATTTTGCAAGAGACAATATATGATAAAATAAATTTCGGGTTCGTCGACCCCTTCGGTGGAGCAACTCTCAACACCGGAACCACGCAAGTATATATCGGGTTTGTCGACCCCTTCGGTGGAGCAACTCTCAACACCGGAAAACCCACACAAGTATCAAAAAATAAAAATGCTTAATAATATTCCTTCTTACCATACAAGCAAGCAAGCAATCATGCATTTAAATTAGGCAAGCAAGTTTCCTTGATCCTTGCGGCTTGCAAATCACTATCTCAAGTATCAAAACGGAATTATTAGTAGAACAAAGATATTAAACCTACTTCCATATGACATGACTTGAGAAAACCATGTTAGACTCCTTGTAACATTGCATTTATATGCAAGGGAGTTAGAAATTCATAGATGTAAAGTTACCGCGGTCTATGGGAACTTGCAAAATACTTAATTTAACTATCAACCATATCAAAGTAAGTTATTTTGATAATTTTAATAATTTGGACATAATGAATATCATGTTCACTTAAATTCCAATTTCAATTACCCCTCTACCTGTGACATAAATTCATCTCATTATATATATATATATTTTTTTTTTTCATCTCATTATATATATATATATATATATATATATATATATATATATATATATATATATATATAGAGTCAAGTGTCCCTTCGTTGTGTCCATACATACAACTATCATTCATGTTCCAACCGTATCCCAATATTGTGTCCAAGTATAATCAACTAAATTGTGATGTGTCCACAATATCCACAATATTGTGTTCATATATATATATATATATATATATATATATATATATATATATATATATATATATATATATATATGTGAAATGCTTGGGTTGAGTCCACATGATATTGCTTAAATTAACGTCAAGTGTCCATTTCCTTCCGTGTCCTACATATTGCATTCAACTTACATGTCCAATATATAGAAATCCTAGTTATATAATTCACATACAATTGCATAATTGAGTTGATAGGTTCAATTGTGTTGTGTCCAAGTGTTGTGTCCTAATCTCTTCTCACAAAATATCATTTGTATATCTTTACAAACATATGCATATATATATATATATATATATATATATATATATATATATATATATATATATATATATATATATATATATATATATATATATATATATATCATATTCCAACTACTACTATTTATATATGGATTTTGCAATTTTATCATAAACCTACAAAATATCCAGAATTAATAATCATTCATTTTAATTCATGAAGACAACAAAACAAAAATTTTGAGGGAAAGAGAGATGGAGGACTTGCCTTGGGTTGGAGATTGACCTAGCTTCTTCACTAATTTCCTAATTTAAACCCAATAACAATAACAAATTCTTGTTAGCAACCCTAGGTTTAAAGTTAGAAGGAAAAGAGATTGGGGAAGAAAATAATTTTCTTTTACCTAGGGCTCTTGAGAGTGGAAGTGAAGGAGGAAGAGGAGGAAGATGAAGATGGAGTGAAGGGGGAGTGGCCGGAGTGGTGGTGGTCCGGCGGCGGGCGACGGACGGCGGCGGCGGGCGGCGGGCGGCGTACGGCAGCGGCATGAGCACTTGGGAGAGGGGTGGTGGTTTGTTTGTGTGTGTATGAATGTGTGGTTGTATGTGTGTGTGTGTGGGAATTTAAATGGAGAAGAGTGGGTGAGGTGTCCCCCCCTTTAATGCATGGGGACACATATTCCCCTTCTCCATTCTTCTAAGACACATGGCATGACATGTGTCATGCCATGGAAAATCCCTTTTTTTTATATAGGAATAATAATAATAATAATAATAATAAGAGTATGACACTGACCCCCCCCCCCTTTTTTATTCTCTACAGTAAAAAAAATAAAAAAATCCTAATTTGAGAGCGAGATTATGTGGGCGGTTATTCGAAGTCGGATGGATGTCAAATGTTTTATTTGCACCATCTGTTCCTAGATTACGTCCTCCAAAATTACAAATGCTTTATTTGTTTTCCGTTCTCGATCTGCAAATTAGGGTCTACATGCGCGCACCGGTGTTGTCCATGTAAACAGCGCATTCGTATGGTCTCTGTCGAAGATTTTACATAAAGACGACGACGAAGCCGCCGACGCCGACGAAGACGACGACGACGAATCACAGTTGACGACGCCATAGATTCGATCAGTGGTAAACTGACAGCAGAAGAGATGAAGGCCTTGGTTGATGATATTTTATCAAAGAGATTAACCGAGGTAACCCCACGTGTAATCTATACTGATGTGGATCCGTCATCCTACAAAATGGAGAAGCTGGACAAGCTGGAGACGAAGTTGGAAGGAACGTCCAACTACTTGAAATGGTCACGGCAGGCATTACCGACGCTGAAGGGACGAGGCTTGGTTGGCTACGTCATTGGCCAAACCAAGGCGCCAGATGATCCCTCATCAAAGGAGTTTGCTATTTGGGACATTATCAACAATGTTGTGGCTGGATGGTTGACTGCCTCCTTGACCGACCAGGTGTCGGGCAATATAGAGGCGATGGAGGCTGTCGCTGACATATGGCGGACTTTGAAGGATATGTACTCAGGCTCAGGCAATCCTATGCGGGTCTTCCAACTGCAGGATGAACTTGATAGGGTGGCCCAGGACGACCGTACCATCTCCGAGTATGCAGCACTGTTGAAGAAGTACTGGTCTGATCTGGATTACTATGATCCTCTTGGGATGGACGATGCACAGGTCGAACCGACATTTGCAAAATATTTCTAAAAGTTCTTGGATTATATTTCGCGACAACGGATGATAAATTTCTTGAAGGGTCTTAACCCTGTGTTTGAGCATAGAAGGAATGTCCTCCTAGCACAGCCCATGCTTCCAACCTTAGAAGAAGCCATAGCTGCCATGGCACAAGAAGAGGCTCGATTGAAGTTGATGCCCAACAAGGGCTATTTCCAGAGGGAGCAAGCCGTTGTTGACAAATCTGCCCTTGCCGCATTCAATCAGCCTCCCTCTGTGGCCGGTGTTTGCCACAACTGTGGTGACTCAGGTATATCAAATTTTGTCCAAAACCCCTACAAAGTCAGTCGACTGATCGTGGACGGGGCCGCGGAGGATATCGAGGTGGTAGAGACGGTTATGCTGGTAGAAGGAAAAATTATTCTGGAGGACACAAAGCTAATCTGGCAGAAAAAGGGGAAGAAAATCACCTGGCTGAGTTAACCCCTCTTGAGAAGGAGTTCCTCGCGAGGTTATGCAGCACGAAGCTGGGTTCGAACGGCAGTCATGGGGCATCGTCTACCTCGGGAGATCACATCACTTGCTTTGCCCAAACCAACACAGGTATTCCTGCACGTGCTCTTGCGGCAGCTGCCCACCAACCAGGTTGGATTATGGACTCTGGGATATCTCGCCATGTCACGGGGTCCCGCGGTGAGTTCCAGGACTATACTCACCTACCGACGCCGGAGAGCATTCAGACTGCGGATGGTAACTCCAGCCCTGTCATGGGTAAATCACTGTCGCATGCACCCCTTCTCTCACTCTCACCAATGTCTTACATGCTCCGTCTTTTTCTGTTAATCTTCTTTCTATTAGTGCCATTATTCTTGATCTTAACTGTACTGTTTCCTTTGACATTCCTACGATGACTTTTCAGGAGAAGGGGACAGGACGACGACTTGGGACTGGCACATGGCATAAGGGACTGTGGTACTTGGACAGGACTGGACTGGACAAAGCATTGGCATCTCTGGTAGCAGACACACCACCGGAAGATTCACGACGCAGTGTAGAAGATGAATTGCTATTCCACCACCAGCGTGTCGGTCATTTTTCTTTTAAAATTGTTAGTCGATTGTGTCCGTCCTTATACCAAAGGGCTAATAAAGAGAAGTTATTTTGTCATGCATGTGAGTTGGGTAAACATACCAGAAGCACGTATGTGGGTTCAGGAAGTAGAAGTTCAGCTGCATTTGATATGATACATACGGATGTATGGGGTCCTTGTCCTACAACCGGTATTAACGATTTTCGATGGTTCGTCACTTTTATTGATTGTTATACTCGCGTGACCTGGGTCTACCTTATGAAGAATAAAAGTGACGTCTTTGAGGCATTTTGAGACTTTCATCGCCGGATAGAAACACAATATGGTACTAAAATTAAGTGCTTACGGTCTGACAATGGGACGGAGTATACAAATAAGACGGTTGCTGAGTATTTGTCCACTCATGGAATACTATACCAAACTTCATGTGCCTATATACCGGCACAAAATGGTGTGGCCGAACGGAAGAACAGACACCTGCTGGAGGTCGCACAGACGATGATGCTGGCTATGAATGTCCCGAAACACGTATGGGGGCAGGCGGTGTTAACGGCCTCTTATCTCATCAACAGAATGCCATCTCAGGTATTGGACTGGAAGACACCGTTGGAGATGCTTACTGGTACAACCACGTACACTGTTCCACCGAAAGTATTTGGGTGTGTATGTTTTATCCAAGATAATAGGCCTGGAGTTGGCAAACTGGATCCTAGAGCGGTTAAATGTGTCTTTGTCGGGTACACGGCAACTCAGAAGGGATACGCATGTTGGAGCCCCCGTTGAGCGGAAGCTGTTTGTAAGCATGGACGTTACATTCAGAAAACTGGAACCATATTATGGTTCGGATGACGGTTCAGCGTTTGGTGACACACCTAACACAGAGGGTATTAGATGTGAGGGAGAGAAAATAAGCCCATCTGTGGTGGTCGGATCGGTCCCATGCCCGGTCGTAGAAAACTGGACGAAAGGGGAAGAGAAAAACTGGACGAAAGGGAAAGAAAGCAGTGAATCCGATACAGAAGATGAAGAAGATACATATGTTAAACAGGGGGAGCAGCAGACAATGGAAAAGGAGCTTCAAGTCTACAGAAGGAGACAGTAGAAGTCCAGTACTGTGCCTGTACCGTGCCACGTGCCTACTGTACCAAGTCCCTCGTCTACTCCTGCTCTAACTCTTGAAGATGTTGCCCCCGCACTGAATCAATCTGATTCTGATACGGATCTCTCTGACTCTGATGGTATGATCTCTCCACCACCTATTGCTCCCTTAAGGAGATCTTCCCGCATCAATGCGGGTAGCTCCTAGTCATTTTGATGATTATGAACATGATATTGCCAACTACCTGTCTTATTCTAATATTTTTTCAAATTATCGAGCCTTCATTGAATCATTAGACTCTACTTCGTTGCCCAAAAGTTGGTAGGAAGCAAAGAAAGATCCAAGGTGGAAAGCTGCAATGATGGAAGAACTTGGGGCACTGGAGAAAAATAAGACGTTGAAGCTGGTTCCATTACCTAAAGGGAAGAAAATTGTGGGATGCAAATGGGTGTACACAGTAAAGGAGACGTCAGAAGGAAAAATGGAACGATACAAGGCAAGGTTGGTTGCAAAAGGATACACACAATCATATGGCATCGACTATGATGAGACGTTTGCTCCAGTATCGAAAATGAGCACCGTAAGAACTTTGATCTCCATTGCAGCAAACTATGGGTGGAAGCTATACCAGTTAGATGTGAAAAATGTCTTTCTCCATGGGGACCTACAAGAAAAAGTGTATATGGAACTCCCGCCCGGGTGCTATGCTACAGAAGCAGACGGAGGGACATCGCATGAAAAAGTGTGCAAACTAAAGAAGTCGCTATATGGACTCAAGCAATCTCCTCGAGCCTGATTTGACAGATTCAGAAAGGCTGTTACAGGCATGGGATACCATCAAGCAAATGCAGGTTATACGGTCTTTCTTCAGCATGCAAGAGGTCACATCACTATACTTGCGGTATACGTGAATGATATAGTAATCACAGGTAATGATGAAGTCGAGATCGCTAAGCTGAAGTCAAAACTCGCGAAGGAGTTTAAGGTGAAGGATTTAGGAGCGATGAGGTACTTTCTAGGTATCGAGGTGTGTGAAGGTGAACAAGGAATTGTTTCTCTCACAGAGAAAATACGTACTAGATCTGCTGAAGAAGACATGGATGCTGGAATGCAAAGCAGCAGTCACTCCAATTGACCAGAAGTGCAAGTTGGGAGCAGAAACAAGAGAGCCAGTTGATCGTGAAAGATATCAACGACTTGTAGGGAGATTGATTTATCTGGGGCACACTCGCCCTGATATCTCATTTGCGGTGAGTGTAGTAAGTCGCTACATGCATGATCCAAGAACGGGTCATATGGATGCAGTGTTTCAGATCTTGAGATATATGAAAGGGACGCCAGGGAAAGGGCTATGGTTCAAGAAGAATGGATGTATAGAAGTTGAGGGATACTGCGATGCAGACTGGGCAAGCTGCATAGACGATAGAAGGTCTACTACGGGATATTGTGTCTTTGTAGGAGGAAACTTGGTTTCATGGAGAAGCAAGTAACAGTCTGTGGTAGCACGGTCTACAGCTGAAGCAGAATACAGAGCAATGGCTTTAGGAGTGTCGGAGTTGCTGTGGGTGAAAGCGTTGCTGACAGAGTTGAAGCTGGACAAGGGAGCACCGTTACGTCTTCTGAGCGATAGTCAAGCTGCAATAAGTATAGCTAACAATCCAGTTCAGCACGACAGAAACGAAGCACATCGAGATCGATCGATTCTTCATCAAAGAAACTGGAACAAGGGATACTGAAAATTGATCATGTTCACTCAGAAGAACAAGTGGCAGACTGTCTGACTAAGAGTCTTAGTTCATTAAGTCTGTCGAAGCTATGTAACAAGATGAGAATGATTAATATATATCGCCATCTTGAGGGGGAGTGTTGAGAACTAATAAGGGATTTAGTCCCACATTGGAAAATGTAATATGAAGAGGAGCTAGACTCCCTATAAGTAGTGGAGTAGCCAATCAATAAAATACACAACAATTCTCTACAATTAATAATATAATTCTAATTTGAACTGGATTCCAATACTCATAAGAATGATCTAATACTATAGTGGGATTATCAACTTCCATCCCATCATTTTCTGCCTATGCATCCTATAGGCTCACTAAATAAGTCTAGGTAAAATTATTGTGTTCGGGCTACAAAACTGTCTGTGCTACAAACACTAAAAAAAATTTGAAAATGATATGCAAATTTGTTTTTTTCCATTGTAATTGAATGTTCGACACGCAGAGCTGGCTCACAGAGTTGAGTTGTCCTATCCAGAACTAGTTTTGTTGTCTCTAAACTTTTATGGGTTGATTATGGAGGATCACCCGCAACTCCGATCTCTTGTAAGGTAACAATTGAGCCTGAGAGTTGTCACATGCAGAGGGTTGTCGAAGTCCGAATTATTGTCTGGCTTACTCCTGGGCCGGTCCTGTCAACACGACATAATCTAAGTTTTCAGTCATACTATATGGCTCGTGTAGTACTCGTCCAGTACACGTGCGAGCAAACAGAAGGGATTAGGGAGGTCGGAGGACGAGCAGCAGGGGAGGGTGGGAGGGATGACAGAGTAGAGGGGAGGAGGGAGGCGGCAACAGAGCAGGAGGAGGAAGACTACGGAGCAGGAGAGGGGAGGGAAAGGGCAGTGGCTCGCAAGACTACGCAAGTAATCCGCGAGACATGACATACATATTATTTGCTAAGTTTTTACTAAATTCTTTCTAGGTGAATCACTATGTTAGAATTGTACACTAATAAGTCAGAAAACTGTGACTTCTGAGTTTGTGTGTGGAGAGAGACCTCTTGCTCTGGGGCTGTTCTGACACAGAATCTTAGTTCTGGAGATGAAGACAGTTCCCCCCAAGTACTTCATTGTTCCGTACTAATAACACTTTTGTTAGAAAAAAAATATAAAAGAAGAAAGTAGTCGAGAAAATCAAGGCAAGCTCGGAAAAAGAGACGGAGCTCATGTGCACCCCTCCACTTCCATACTCTATGCCCTCCTTCAAGTTCTTTTTTTTTTTTCAATTTCATATTCAATTTGCTCATCTTTGCTATTAGTACACTCAGTCTTTGGTACGAGTACACTCGGTGACTGACATTTTGGCCAGGATAAACCTCTGTGTGACTTTGTAGGGAAGAGAACTCCGCATATGCATTTTGCCAGACAGACATATATACTACCCCGTAATACTCAAGGCCGTCGGCCGGACGGTCCACAAATCGGCTAGGAACCAACTCGGTCAAACTCGAGTTGTGTCAGCCCATGTCGGGCCAAAGTTGAAGACTGGCCCGACCCACTTTCTACTCGGTCGGACTGCATTTCCGATCCCCATATCCGGCCTGGTCCGACTCTGACTGCTTTTCCAACCGGGTCGGACCAGGTTTCTTTTTGGTCCCGGTGGCCTGGTCCGATCGAAGCCCAGGGTCCACACCCGATCAAATAATTTTTTTTTTTATAATATTAGTATATATAGTACATAATTATAGGGGTGAGCATTATTCAATTTTGGCCCTAAACTGAACCGAATTGAATAAGAGATTCAGTTGGGTTTAAAGAAAATCGGTCCACTTTCGGTTTTCAAAATACTAAAATCTCTTATTCGGTATCAGTTCAAAATTGAATAAGACTTATGCAATTATTAAATATTCTCAATGTTTTATTAAATATGTATATTTATGTGTATATTTTGAAAACAATAATACTATGTATGTCGTTTAAAGCCTTTGATAATTTAACAAATAGTGCAATTTTGAACCCAACTTTGAAATGCTACAAACATATGTATATAAATTATAATTTTTAATATAATTTAACAACAATTCCAACTTTGATCCGGCCCATTATACAATAAAATAACCCAACCAGAACAAACCGAATTGTTTATCGATTCGGTTCGATTTTGGTTATGACTAATTTTGGTTCGATTTTAGATTTCTAGAATTTCGGTTTATTCGATTTTGTTGAAATAGAATACACACAGACTATTTTGGTTTGGTTGAAACCAAATAAACTATAACACAGACACACATTCAGGGCGGAGGCAGAGTAGAACAGGGACGCAGAGTAGAACAAGGGTGTGCCATAGGCACCCTCAGAATTCTAAAAAGTGTATATGTGCTACATTTCAACTTTTTTCATTACTCTCCAACGCAACATATGTACTAGGTCTAGCTCCAACAATTATTAGTTTTTTATTAAATTAATCGAGCTGATTTCAACAGCTACATATAAGAAGAAAATAAAATAACGGTACATAAATTAATCGAGTTAAATTAATGTAGTTGTTGAAACTAGTTCCAATTTGACACAAACACACACACACACACATAAAGTGTACATGAATAAAAAAATTGATTTTTTTGTTAAATTAATCAAACCAATTACATACATAGTCGGATTTGATATGAGGTCCATGAGACGAGTGCTTCAGGCCCAAAATTTAAAAAGACACCAAATTTTTATGTATAATATTTAATTATGTAAGTCCACTTATGAACAGAGGTCCAACAGACTCATTCTAAATATTTTAGTCCGTGTAAAAAAATGGTTATATGATATTTAAGTGCGATGTACTAGAACACCAAAAAATAAGTCAATTAGTCGGAATAAAAAAAACAAATTGGTGCATCCTTGTTAAATT
>JANAVB010017634.1:0-14369 GCA_029216955.1 Iris pallida
AAAAATATATATATATATATATATATGGAGGAGACGGGAGCTCCTTTGCTCGCCACCTCCCCCCCTCCCCCCCCAGGCGGTCGGTTGGCTCGGGTGGCCGGTCGGCCTCCTTGGCCAGGCCGCGCCCCTCGTCGTCCTCCCCCTCGGAGGCCCCCTCGCCTTCTCCTCCACCGGATTCCCCGGCTGGCCGAGCCCCGCCTGGCTCCCCGTCGGCTACAGCTGGCCCCCTTCCCTCCTTCCACCCCACCCTCATCGGCGTCGTCGACCTCCCCGACAGCTTCGGCGCCACCGGGCCAGATCCGGCCCTCTTTCGCCGGAGTTAGCTCCGCCTGGCCCTTTCACCCCGGTGCCCCCTCCACCCGCCGCCCCTCTTCGTACGCTTTCTCCGGCGCCCTGGTGGCCCCCCTGCGGTGGCCACCTGCTCCCTTGGCAGGACCCGTCCCGCACCTCCCTGACTCCGCGGCGGACGCCTTCTTCGCTCTGCAGTGGCCCCCATCCTCGGCCGCGCCCTCCCCGAGACCCCCCGGCTCCCGGCGGCTCTGGAGTGTCCTTCCCCTTTCCACCTCCAGCCTTCGCCTCGGGACCGCCGAGGGCTCCTCCCGCTCCTCCAGCCCCGGTCTCCCCTTCCGGCGTGCCCTGGTTCCCCCTCCCCATCGTCGGCTCTCTCCCTCCTCCCGCTAGCGTCGAGGCCCCTTCTTGGGCTTTCGTAGCCGCGCGGCGACCCTCGGTGCGCTCGACCTCCCCGTCGTCGGAAGGCCGACCCTCGCCAACGGTGGCTCCGTCCCCGTCGTCCCCTGCTCGCGTCGCTCCTCCGCCTTCCTCCGGCCTACGGCGCTCCCTCCGACGTATGCTGGAGGACCCTCCCCCTCATTGTTTCTAGGCGCTCCTCTGCGTTGGCCGGCCTCCCCATCTCCCTCTCGCCGACCGAGCACTCCCTCTAGCCGGCTGGCCTCCCCATCTCCCTCTCGCCGGGATTATCCTCCTCCCCCCGGAGTCGTTCTCCCATCCTCCTTCCCTAGCGACGGACACCCCCTCCCCCCGGAATCGTACAGTCGGCGGCTCCCCTGCTGGCACGCAGGCGGGGAGGGGCCCGAGGCTCCTCATTCCGTACGCCCCTTTCGGGCAGTGCGCCCCCCGGGGACCGTGTCTACCTAGGGCTGCGTGCCCACACCCTCCCCCCCCCGAATCGGGCTGCGTTCCCGTTCGTACTTTCGGTTTTTTTGAATTTTCAAAAAAATTGGATATTTAGTTTTTTTAAATTTCGAAATATGCTGTTTTCGAAATTTTGGGTTTCCGAAATTTCGATATTCAGTATTTCCACCTTTTGCTTTTTCTACTTAGTTCAACAGGGCCCTTTTGTTTTATGGCCCTGTACCAGGTTGTAATGCTCTTCTTGAGCCCACTTTCGTTTCTCAATAAAATGCCATGTTTGAAAATATATATATATACATTACCTAGAATGAATGAATATATATATATATATATATATATATATATATATATATATATATATATATATATATATATGTAATTATTTGCTTGTGAACGTAACCTAGGGAGTATTGAGTCAGATTAGGATTGACCCAAGGAGCCTAGAATGATCGAGTCGACCGACAAGTCGACCAAGTTGACAAAAGTCAACTTTGGGTCAAACTTGATCCAAATCGACTCAAACGAACTTAGAATGACTTGAAAACTTATGATTGACCTAAAAATTAGTAAACGGACTAGTTGACTTATAGTTGACCAGGTTTGACCGGAGTTGACCAAGGGTTGACTTTGACCTAGAAGGACCTAGAATCATGTAGAATTGCATTATAGGCATTCCTTATGATATTTTAGACCTTGTTGTGACTTGTGGTTGCTTTAAATAGGATTACATCACTCCAGTTCAGTTACACTTCCTCATCAGCAGCTTGGATTGCCAGGCGAGTATATTCTCTGACCGTTTCATTTTGTTTGGACATATTTACTTGTTATAGACTAGTTTACTTGTTGTTGTCCCGATGTTACCACGGATTAGTATTATATGGATCTCTTCATGCGATATTATCCCCTCGGATACATCGGATATATTATGCTTATGTACTTTATCATGTGCATCGTCTACTCATTATATTCGTATTTATTCATGTATACTTATGTGACATTCATGTGCACTCATGATCATGTGAGCCTTCATGTATAACCCAGTATTCATGTGGACTAGATATCCATGTGACACACTACTTTCATGTGCAATAATATAACCTGGACAGATCCTTGTGTACTGATTGTGGCAAGGAAAGTATTTATTTGGTTATGTGATCTACACCATTTTCATGTACAACTCCAAACTAGATTTAAGTCATGTATAACCTAAGCCAGTTTACATAACCAGATTGTGCTCTACACCACGTAGTTCGTTCAGTTCTCTTATTATATCTTGTATATCTATTTCCATATACCATGTTCTCTTTTACAGTCTCATTTCTTTATCAGCAGTTCATGTATATTATTCTATAGCCAGTTTCATATTTTCTTTCATGTTATGATCTGTGTGAGAGATATGTATTCGTTCCTGTCCTGACTGGACCTGTTGAAATATTACAGATGATGAGGATTGCTGCGATACTTACTATGGAGCAGGCCTAGCTGACACAGGTGACCTGGACCCTCAGCAGGATCCAGTAGTCGCTGAGGACTTGCCATTAGTTTAGATTAGACTTATATTATTATCTAGTCATTGAGACATTGTGATTGTACTGAGATATTATTTATGGTGTAGTTTACACCGAGACTTATTATTCATATTGTGACTCTCTGTTGAGATTATCTTATCTTCTTTTCCATCTTAGTTTGTGATTGAGATTACTTATTATGTTGTTCTTTATTCGGAGCATATTCTAGATTGTGTTAGATATTGTGACCTAGGACAGCGTTCTACCGTCGACACTGCGGTGTAGGCTGGACGTACCCACTTCTCGTGCCCTTACACTGGGTGCGGGTCATGACAGAAGTTGGGGAGTAAATTAGGGAGGTGATGTGAACATGAAGGGAATGGGGTGGACGGGTGAATGGGTTTGTATTTTATATTTTTATTTATTTCATTTACTATTAGAAAGAGGGTTTGGGTTGGGAATAAATGGCTGGGTTTGGGTCCAAACCAAAAACACAACCTGACCATTCCAATCTCACTAAAACACAATCTAATTAACCGACTAGATATAATACTAATAATATAGCAACAATAATAATAATAATAACTAATATTAATATAAAATTATTCTAAAATTATACTAATAGCAATTTAAACCTAAATTAATCAAAAACCAGATTTGGGTCTTACAAGCTTCCCACTTTAGAAAATTTCGTTCTCGAAATTTCAATAAAAGGGCCGAGGTACAATCAAGTCTTTAACAAGCAAGGGTATTCCTTAACACCCTTATGTCTATAATACTAACTGTCCCTTAGCTAATCTATGAAGTAAACTATTTGATCAATCCAACTGCTATCCTCAATTAACATTCTTCCCTTCTTAGAAAATGAAGTCACTCCTAGCTCATGATGGCTAATTTTCGCTTCTGTTCCTGAATTGTTAGTTACCGTAATAATCTTGTAAAATTTTGTCTTTCCACCTTTAAACAAATATAACATTCCTGCAACATTTTGTTGTAGATCCTTCATCTTGTTAAACTGCTAGATATCTAAAAAATTTCAACCCATGTCATACTACTATATATGTTCCGTCGTGCAACTGTATAATCCTTTTGCTCCTAAATAAAATGTCATAATTTAATATCCTATCTGTTATCATGTCTTAATAATCTAGTATCCAGTATTAGTATTAGTATTTGTATCAGTCACTCGATATCACGTGTCGATAATCTGATATCGTATCTCCATAACTCAAAATGTCAAAACTCCAATATTATGTCAAAATCTAGTATCATGTTTTAATACTTCCAATTGTAATAATAATCCATTTTTTTCATGGTAAAGCCCTTAAGTTATATGGTTACTGCCAGTGTCTTTTTTGAATTCGTCATAATTCTTACCTCGAAATACAAATCACTTGATCTTTCTGTTAAGCTAACTTAGAGTTGTACATTTGTAATTCTAACCCAAAACTTATAGCCCATAATCCAAGTCCAAGGCTTGGTAGCCTCTCAATAACAAATTATGAATAAATCTGAAATAAGATTACTAATTAAAAATTTAGTATAATCCTGAAATTAAATTAATTAATCAAATAATAATAATCAAGATTAAAAATAATTTTAAAATAATCCAAAAAAATTTTTATAAGTTTTCAAAAAAAATATTGATTTCAAAATGTGATTATAAATTTAGGAAAAGAATTTTACAACTTCAAAATCCTCAAAAGAAGAAATTTTGAATCGAGGTAGTTACAAATATGTCACCTTTCAAAATTTCGTCCTCGAAAATATAAATAACACGATAAGCACCGTTAAGAATAACCCAATACAAAAATTTTGAAAATGACTAAAATCGGTTAAACATAGAACCAAAATTTAAATACGACTAGTAGAATCAAGATAATCTAGAAGTGATCAAGTTTAAAATCTAGGCATGGTAAAATAATACATAACGATTTCTCATGGTTAAATCCTATATATGATCAAATCAAATTTTAAGCATAGTAAAAATAGTACTAAAATAATATAATTATAATTAAATTTTATCTATGATCAAGAATAAAATTGTGAACTAATTAGGCATAACTAGCATGGCCATGACTCCAATTGAAATCAGTTAAATACGATTAATAAAATACGGTAAAAAATTATTTAGGCTTTGATATAGTCGCGACTAATAGGTTCATAAATGCTAAAAATACGATCAATATAGAAATAATACGACTAAGAATGATCAAAACAAAATTTTAAAATTTTGGTTTACTAGAAATCAAATTCAAGAATAAACGAAATTAAATTTTTACAATTGATTTGAAACATGATAAAAGAATTAAATCGTTTAGGCATGATTGTGATTAAGATCAAAATCGTTAAGAAAGTAGACCAATCATATACATATGATTATTATCATGTTAGACATGCTCATACTATGATAAAAAATTATTTAGGTATGCTCGAGATCTAAGTATGATCAAGAAAAATCAAAAATCGTCATGGCATGATCAAGTTAATATCCAAACCATCAAGGCACAATCAATATTAGAAATAAAATCTAGTTATGATCAAAATCATATAATGCAATTTAAGGGTCGTCCAGATGTGGTAATGAATGTAATCAAAGTAATATAATCATAAATAAAATCTAGTATATATATATATATATATATATATATATATATATATATATATATATATATATATATATATATATATATAAGGAAAATCAAGGCACTATTACACGATTTAGAAAAATAAAACGACGGATTTAAGAAAATCAAACGACGGTTATAAAATAGGATATGCATGAAAGAAATATCTTTACAAACTAATAAATCACAAGCTCTATAATCTATAATTCTCTTATTACTAACTAACTTACCCAAGATCTTCTTCTATCCAGACCTAATTAAAAATGATAGTTCCCAAGAATTCCTAAAAATAATCTAGGTAACATATCTATGTTTCCCCCGTATATATATAGCTATCAACTATATACACATACATACATGCATCCATAATTGTAAATTATCTAATATACATGGCTATGTACAATATATATATATATATATATATATATATATATATATATATATATATATATATATATATATATATATATCAAAATATGGGACTATTAAAAATACGTGCAATATACTATAGTCAAACCATGAAAGAGATCAGGCCAATAAGTGTCGAAAGATGGTCCTAATAAATTTATAGGACAAATCAAAGAAAATTCTATAGGAAACATATGGTGATATAAAAGATTTCTATAAATGAGATTTATGAGACTCGTCTCAATGTATCAGTATTTATGTACGGGTACGTATTTTGAGCCGTATTTCGTATTTCTTGATTTTTCGAATTTTTTGAATTTTTTTCAAACTATAGGTTAAACTTGACTTGGTTTAATTTGGTTCGGTTCAACTTGGTATTGGGCTTGGTTTGGTTTAGGTGGGTTTGAGATGAGAAGGTTTGTATAAAAACCAACTCCTCTCTCTCTCCTCTATTATTTTTATTCTCTTCATCTTCTTCCTCTTCATTCTCTCCTCCAACCTAAGGCAAGTACACCTTGCCAAATATTGGACAAATATTATTTTGTTTGTTCTAAACTCTTTCTTACATGATTCTAAGCATCTTTAGAGCTTGGAGTTTTTAATTTTCATGGATGAATTCTTGTAGATCTAAGTTTATAGTCTTTTTGGTTTTCTTCGGTTTTGATCTACTAAACTTTATTATTTTTAAGTTTTGATTAGTCTATGTTGTAGAGAATTCGATTTTACCCAAAATAGATCTTTGAAAAGTTAGATTTCGACTTGTTTTGAGGAAGTTATTGCCAAATAAGATTTGGACATCTTCTATGTCAGCTGTCCTGATTCTGGCAGGGACGATGAATAGTGTCGTATGAATAGTGTTGCATGGCTTGCATAGTGCTGCAGGCTTGCATAGTGCCGTATGGATGCATAGTGTCACAGGAATGAATAGTATCGCATGGATGAATAGTACCGCAGGAATAAATAGTGCCGTATGGCTTGCATAGTACCGTATGGATGCATAGTGCCGTATGGATGAATAGTACCGTATGATGAATAGTATCGCAGGCTTGCATAGTGCCGTATAGATGCATAGTGCCACAGGCTTGCGTAGTGCCGCATGGATGAATAGTGCCGCATGGCTTACATAGTGCCTATTTTGGCTGTTTTATGTCCTATTTGGCTGATTTGTGGCCAGAATTTCTTCCAACTCCCAACATAAAAGTTGTAGATCTTTTCTTTGGCTTAAAGAATATGTTACCAAATATTTTATGCAAGTTTCTTTCATTCTTGATATGGAGCTTATGATTGTATTGCATGTTTTCTATCTTGGCCTAAATTGCGACGACCCTACTAAATAGCTTGATATTTCTTTAATAAATGAATTTTTTAACATGATTTGATAATATTGTATAGTTAGAGAATGATTGTACCCCTCTCATACCCTTAACACTAGTACAGATTCAATTGGTGTTTTAGGCCAAGAAGTTACCTCATTTATTCCTTCTCATATGTTATGATGCACCTTTTGTCAAGATCTATCTACAAGCTGTCTTACGTCTATGATTGCCTAACATGATAGTGACCTATGGTGGGGCACTCATGATATATGTCTTTCTTTTTTGCTTAACATGATAGTGACCCGTTGTGGTGCACTCATAATGAATGTCTTTCTTCTTTGCTTAACACGATAGTGACCCGTTGCGGTGCACTCAACTTACATGTCACTTCTTTGCTTAACATGATTGTGGCCTGTCGTGGCGCACCCTAACAAGTACTCTTAACATGATAGTGACCCATCGTGGTGCACTCCATACAAGTAACATGATATGACATGACATGAACCATGAATGCTGTTGCGACGGCTTTATTGGCTTACAAATAATGAATGATTTGGACACCGTAGGTGTTTTTCTTGAGTGTTTTTGTACAAGTTACATGCTCTGTATCGCATTATGTCTAGGACATGAATTTCTGATTTCCCACGGTCAGGGATTCATACTGAATCTGGCTATGATTAATGACTAGATTGATCAAGTAGTTCATATAGGGAGGTATTCCGGCTACAAGCAATTCCGTTATCTGGATGCCTTCTCTGATGGACTTGTAGCCTGCCGACGAGTAGGGCACATTTTCAGCCTACTGTCATGTAGGGCACTTCATGCAACGATTACTATGCACACTGTCATGTGTTGTACCCCCAAGTCACCTAATAACTTTCTTAGGGTACATTTATCTCCTGGGCGATGTACCCACTATTATATGTACATGGGATACATTTGTCTCCTGGATGATGTATCTACTATAAATCCTTGTAACTTGTATCTGGATAACCTGGATAGTCTGCAGGACTTGTGTCCGTAAGGATACCTCATTGCATCTTGCTAGTAACAAGGCTTGTGATAACCCTAGTTAGCTAATGTATCAAGCCGTACTCATTGCTTGGCCGTGATTGATGGATGGAGTCAGTCCAGTCCATTCTAATTTTGTCTAGGCAGTGTCGGTATGTTTATTTCAGTACACTATGGTTTATGCTTTACTTTTATCAATGATTGATCGGAGGCTAAGTTCTATTCTAGAGAAGGGTTACAATCTCGGTCCTTGTTTTGTTTAAGGGTTGTAACTTGACTTCCGGAATAGTTCCTAAGTCATCCTATCATTGTCATTCTATTTTTGTTCTAACATGCTCACATGTTCAGTTATCTCACATGCTCACATGTTCAATTCTCTCACAAGCTATATATGATCCCTATGCTGGGTCACCATGTTCGTATGACCCGGCTATCTCACATGCTTACATGACCAGTTGATTTTACATGTTCTCAAGCTTATGTTTACTTAACATGTCTATACGTACATTATGTCATATGTTAATTACTTTATGCTCCAAGATGCTTACTTATTGTCTTTCTATGTTCGGAATAAGTGCGTTGGTAGTGCACGAGTCTCGATCTGCTCTTACTCAATTGTATCTCTAATTGTTGATGTTAGTGATTGCTGGTTTTAGTTTATAGTTTGGCTTCCTTTGTGGTACTTGCTATTTGGGGGTCTGACCCCACTGGTTTTGTTTGGCCATATCTGATAGAGGAGCCCAAAGGATCTTCCGTACCATCTACTCAACGGTGACCATCCGGAGCACTAGAGTACCTGAGTGGGTTTCTTGTTTCATTCTCCCACCTGATATATACATTATTCTTTTGTGGCATTTAGCCTCCGAGCACGTATTTAGCTCGTGTTTTGGCTCTTGATATTTAGCCTACGGGCCTAAATATGATGTGCGTATTCTAGACTATAGCTAGAGCTTATCATGCATGACTATTACTCTTGCTAGTTCTCTATTTTGGTATGACTAGCTTCATGATCATCCATGTATAAATGGTTTGGGACGCTTTACTATTGTATGTCTGATGATCATATTTCTTGTACCTTGTATAATTGCCTGTGATTAAGTTACCTAGGATTATTTAACCTAGGATCGACCGTTGGCTTGTAGAAGTAACCCCCATGTCTTGACAGCTTATATGTAATTTCAGAGTACTGGTGTACTTTGGGATTGCGTAGCTGGCCTTGTCTGTCCCCACTTGCTAGTATTCTGGTTTTGGGGCATGACAAGATTACTGCTAAGATTTAAATAAGGCTAAGATCAAATCAAGATAATTTTTAGTAAAGTTGTCAATAGTGATAAGAGATCAAACATGGTATATAACATGGATATAGTCTCAATAGTATTCGAAAATCATATATATCCAAAATTATTTTGTCGAGAGTTCATGCCCCGCCAGTGTAGTGTACATCTGGCTGCAGTGAACCTTTGGTCCTATGACTCGAATAATGATATATCATCAAAAATTCTATCAACTTTATCTAATATTGATGGAACCACTCTAGAGATCAAAATTTTATATTTTTAGGACGTAGTCACAATAATATTCAAAAACCTATGAATAACTGAACTTACTTCAACTTTGGGTCCATGCCTTGCTAGTGCACAGCTTGCTGCAGTGAACTTACGGTCTCCATAATCCAGATAAGTGACTGCAGTACGCATCTGTCACACTATAGTAGGTCGTCGAATATTTCTCAACTTTACCCATAAGAATTTCAAAGGAGTTGAAGGAAATTCAAATGAGTTTCTAAAAGTCGTAATCATGATAGAAAGTGACATAAGTACCTGTTCTTTAGATATTAGGTCTTTGAGAATCAAGGATCACTCACTAGTAGAAAGAAAGAAATGACTGAATTTAAAAAGAGTATATATTCTCCGACCTTTCACTATTCAATGGATTGAGGACATAAACTTATGGAATTGATCAAATCTGACTCTAACTAATAGAAAAATATTTTCACCTTTAGAGAATTTCTTAAAGGATGTTGACCTATAGCAGAATTATTTTGAGAAAATAATTCCTCATGGTCAGTGAAAGTTTTTAGAAACTAGATAGGCAAATTGGACTGAGTAGTTAGTCTAGGGCTCTATGATAGAATGTTGGAATAGATCAAAGAAAGTCAGATTGAAGTACTCTAACATAATTATCAAAAGAATTTGGAGACTTAGGTATATTACTCATAGCTGAGAGGTTTTCTAAAATAGGGGTCAAAACTTCTAAGTTGGTAGTTGGCCTAGTCCCTAGAGAATTTTAGAAACTAATATATATATAGAAAAAATAATCTTAGGAATGCACAAATAGTAAATACGTATAACCACAAAATTGTCCTAACTTGTGATTGATCATTCTTAAATCACAGGCTCCCAATGGTACTATAATCCTGAGCACTATTAGACAGGACCTGCATGGGCCACCACTGAAAATATGTCATGATTCGATTCCAAGATACTGGGTCAAGTCGGATCATGTCCAGCCTGCATTGTTGTGAGACGGCGGCAGTAAGCTGTATCAATCAGTAGTAACACAGTGCATAACATTCTAAACTGCAAAAATAGAAAACTATTATTTAAAACATTTGAAATAAACTAGATGTCTATCAGAAACAAACACACAAGCACTAAACATTCAGTTATTACAACTTCAACCAAGGAAAGAAACTAGATGGCAAGTGCAGCTAAAACTCCTGGGCTTCCTGTCCGAGTTCAACTATCTCCTCGGAACCCAGTTTGGGTCCATAGTAAGAACTAAAAGCAAGCTCCTCGTTATAGCAGTCACCTAAAAATATTGGTCTACAGTAAAGAGGGAAGCAAGAACATATATATATATATATATATATATATATATATATATATATATATATATATATATAAAATATATATATATATATATATATATATATATATATTTATATATATATATATATTATATATATATATATATATATATATATATATATATATATATATATATATATATATATATATATATATATATATATATCCATTCTAGCATTTTTAGTAAAAATAATTAAAGATGCAAGAAGCAGTTTTAGAACATAATTTATCTTTCTAAATAATAATAAGGAATCATTGAAGCAGTAAATCTCTGGAAATACTAATGATGCAATCTAAACTAGCAATAGTATTTTAAGTGTGTAGCATCATGTGGTCGACTGGGATGGAGGCAATATGTGTTCTAGTGAACACGGTCCGGCTTCAGCCTAAGTGAGGTGGGGCTTCAGCTATCCACAATAAGCCAATAAGGGGGGCTTTGACCACAGGTGCTAACACTACTCCCCAATCCCAAGTCAATGAGCCAATCAAGCAATCAATTGGATCCGAGCGGGATCCTGTGAGTTAGTATCGATACAATGTTTCTAATAATGCAATGTATTTAATTATCAACTAAAATACAAGTTTGAATAATATGCAACTTGCCTTAGTTTTCTGGTGCTGTAGGTGACGATAGGAAAATATACAAGCTAATGTCCGAAACTGAACCCTATATTAGTGAAATATATTTTAGTTGCCAATCTAAGGTTTGCTACAATTCTAATTAATTAACTTATTAATAATACAATAATAAACTAAACTCTAAATTCACTAATAGGCAGTTGCTTAATTATAAAAATATTTTAGAGAAACTCTAAGTGAGAAATATAAAGAAAAATACGTTTTCAATAAGAAAATAATAAAACTTATTATTTCCTTAAATGAAATTATCATTAGTTTAATAAGATCGTAACAAATTAGTATTTATTTGTGACTATGAAAATAATTTATCCAAAGATACTCTTTTAATACTTTTATCGTAATACACGTAATTAGCAACTAGTGGATAAAATGATCTTTTTAATAAAAACTATTTATTATAATAATGTGAGAAATTATTACATTTTTATTTAAAATAAATAATAAACAGGTTTTAATTTTAATAAATAGAACTAATACTTTAATTAGATTTACTTATATTCAAGATATCCTTTTTGGTAATAGAAATATTTTTGAAACTAAATAGTGTTTTATTTACGTAAAATAATCGTAACATATTTAATAAATACTTTTATACCTAAAATATCATGATTATTACGATAATCGTTTATTTTGTAGTTATTTTATTATTAAGAATATTTACTAAGGACAGTAATTAAATATTATTTTAATACTATAATCTAGTAAGACAACAGTAATATTAACTACTAGTTTAACTATTTTATGTAAAACATTTACTTTAATTAAATTATAAATAATCCAACAATTTATTACGATGGCCCAATAATTACTAGCAATTCTAATAATTAGTTAACCGTTAATTACCATCTAATTAATTAATTACATTAACATAACTAATAATTAACATAATTAGGAAACTAATTATCCCAAATTTGATAGAGCTTTATTCTGTCAACTTTCGTCGGACATGATTACGGGTTTCTACCTAATTTCTATTCTGAAAATAGAATGGGTTTCTGACAGAATCTACCAGAAAGTTGATGAAGGAGAATCGAGGGGAGGCCGTGGACTAGGATCGGCGTACGAAGGTGCTCGTAACGCCCGGAAGTCGAAAAAAGTGTCGCACAAGGGCAAGGAGGTCGCCGAACGACGAACACGCGGGTGCACGGGGGCACGGACGTAGGGAGCGCCAGGGACACCGAGTTCGGGTGCATGGGGATGGCCTTGAGAAGTGTCCGCGGGAGTGGGGTGGAATGAGGAGCATGGTGGCGTGATCGGTTCCGAGAATGATGGAGTGAGAAGGGAGTTAGGGTAGAGTTTGTGAAGGTTTGTGGAGTGAAAGCTTATGTGAAAAAGCTTCTGGAAAGTTTATCTTTTATTTGTATGAGGGAGAGTAGTTGGTAGAGAGGAAGTTGGGGAGTAAATTATGGAGGTGATGTTAACATAGAGGGAATGGGGTAGACCGTTGAATGGGTTTTGATTTTATTTTCTATTTATTTCATTTTCTATTAGAAAGAGGGTTTGGGTTGGGAATAAATGGCTGGATTTGGGTCCAAACCAAAAACGTAATCCGACCATTCCAATCTCACTAAAATGCAATCTAATTAACCGACTAGATATAATAATTGTTAGTGCCGAGGCACAATTTTCGATGGAAAATTCTGAAATTGAAACAATTGTACACACAACGTTTCAAATGCAGTACCTTAAAAAGATGTGCAACAGAGATCCTGGAGGATTCTGAATTACGAGGATCTAAAAAGATTCTACGTAATACACAAAAAATTTAAAGAGACTTTGTGCAAGCAACTATCGGCAGTAGAGCTTCTAAAAAAAGTTACTGTAAAAGACAACAGCAGCGATGACAGGCGAGAATGAGATGCTGGGGTGAATGAACCACCGTTGCTCAAAGCTTTATTCGCCCCACACGAGCACGAACAGCTTCCAGGA
This sequence comes from Iris pallida, assembly GCA_029216955.1. NCBI lineage: Eukaryota > Viridiplantae > Streptophyta > Magnoliopsida > Asparagales > Iridaceae > Iris > Iris pallida. The sequence goes on from JANAVB010017634.1 coordinate 13,461, forward strand.
ACCAGCAAGTTCACGAAGAACTTCTGGAACGCTCGTAAGTCAATATTTGAGAGTTGAACGGGCTTCCTGGACTTAACAGACTCCCTCAACTCTGTTTTTGGTGCATCTTTCAAAGGAGGTCAAGGGGCTCTATTTATAGAGTGGAGTTGAGACTTCACCTCTTCTCCTATCCGATGTGGGACTAAAATACCAATACTCAAAAATAGAGTTTGATATTTTAGATCATCCCACAATCAGCATAGAAGTGTGCCAGTCCATGCCTACCCCTCGAACACTCCCGTGCATGTACGAGACAATCCTGGAGTCCACGTCCGAGTCCGAGTCCGCACAACAAAAATCAACTTGCATCCTTGTTGGAGTTAATCCTTTTTCCTTCTAGGAAAATACTCCCACATGGCACAAACTTGTGCCCCACTACACCTCATGTGCACACCTCAACACAAGCAATGCATTATATTAAGATACTCACCATTTGGTATAGCCGATGTGGGACTATCTTTTCTAGTCCAAAGGCAAAAAACACCAACGATCCTCCACATATCTCAATATATGGGTTGAGCGTTCCCCACAGTGACTGCCCATCATGCATTAGGAGAGATGTTGCTACGACTTGAATCTTCCTGCATAGGTTAAATAACATCATGATACAAGAATGGACTAAGCCTTGAATTCTGCACCATAACTGTAATTCTTCCTACTCACATAATGACATCAACTGTGCTTCTGGCTGCACATTGAAGGCCTTGTGCCAGCCTGGTTTCAGTGTATAATTTTTGGGCGTCTACAAGTTTACCCTCAAGAGACGGCCTGATATCTCTGTCCATACACTATAGGTGAGTTCTTTATAAAGAGTCATGGCATGAAGCATTGCGCTTCTTTGCGGTGCTACGCCGCTATGACATGGCTTAA
>JANAVB010017635.1:0-187688 GCA_029216955.1 Iris pallida
CATCAGATTCCTCGACCTAGGACTCCGATACAAGCATCGGCCAGGCCTTCAAGAAGTTATTGTCAGTCAATATGAACTCTACAAATCACCCAATGGAGGATGAAGACCAAACACTAGAATTCTTCGAAGAAGAACCCTGGGTTCAATGCTTAGGATCTCAATGGAAGTGGCACTTCGAACATCGAAAACCTTCCACTGAAGACGAGGTCATACAAATCGACCTAGGAGATGAGTCTTCACCTAAGCCCATCTTTATTAGCAAGAGTTTGACAGGGAAAGAAAGAGAATCTATGATACAACTTATTCAAGAGTACATTGATGTCTTCGCGTGGAGCTATAAGGATATGCCAGGATTAGACCCACAGGTCGCAATCACAACAACGGCCAGATGCCAAGCCGGTCAAACAATAATAATGGTGTTTTTCTTGATGTTATGGATGATATTGAAACCGAGGTGAACAAGCTCATCACCAGCGGCTTCATTCGCGAGGAGCAACACCCATGTTGGGTAGCCAATGTTGTTCATGTTACAAAAAAGAATGTAAAGATTCGAGTCTACATAGACTTCATGGATCTCAACTCGGCCTATCCAAAAGACGAGTTTCCCCACCCAATCTCGGACGTAATGATCGATAATACCTGTGGCTTCGAACGTATGTCTTTTATGGATGAGTTTTCGGGCTACAACCAGATCAAAATATTTTCAGATAAAGAAAAGCATACTTTATTCCGAACGCCAAAAGGAGTCTACTGTTACACAGTAATGCCTTTCGGTTTAAAGAATACTAGGGTGACATATCAGCGGGCTATGAGCACTATATTCCATAAACATCTACGAAAAATGGTGGAATGTTATGTTGATGACATTGCCGTCAAAAGCCGGAGGAAGGCCAACCATTTGGAAGACCTGAATACAGTATTTGACTTAATGCGGGCACATCATCTAAAGATGAACCCAACCAAGTCTTTCCTAGGGGTTTCCAACGACAAGTTCTTGGGCTTCATCGTTACAACCAAGGGTATTCACATCGATCCTAAAAAGACCAAAGCCATTCTAGATATGGCTCATTCGAAGAACCTTCGTGAGCTTCGGGACCTACAAGGATGCTTGGCATACATCTGAAGATTCATAGCAAATCTTTTTGGGTGATGCCAACCCTTCACTAAACTAATAAAGAAGGGAGTTTCTTGTGTCTGGACCAAAGAATGCCAACAAGCGTTCAACAACATCAAGAAATATCTTACTAGCCCCCCAGTTCTGGTAGCCCCGGTCGTAGGGAAGCCTTTTTTACTCGTTCGAGCCATGGACCATTCTCTCGGTGCCTTATCAGCCCAGAAAAGTAATAAAGGCCACAAACAAACAATCTACTATCTGAGCAGGACCATGATTGGTACCGAACATTAGTATAATCTTATTGAGAAAGTGTCTTATTCTAGTCTTTGTTATCCAAAAGTCGCACCACTATATAGCTGGACAGACAATCTGCATCATCTCTAGGGTCAAGCATCTCAGAGTCCTCATGACGAAGCCAGGAGCGCTAAACTTACGGTTTGCCACATGGGTAATCCTGCTATCATCCTTTGACATGGTGTTCATCCCACAGAAGATAGTTAAAGGTCAAGCATTGGCCGATTTCTTGGTGGCATATCTTGTTCCGAAAATATCAAAACTCTATGATGGTATTCCAGACGAGGTCTTGGAGTCCAACGCGGTCATGGAAGATCCCATTTGGCGAATGTTCTTTGATGGTGCTTCAAGAATAGGCGCCAAAAGCAAAATCATTGCGGGAGTAAGAGTGGTCCTGGTCACTCCTGAAGGCCTAGTCATTCATCATGCATATTCTCTCATGGAATCATACACCAACAACATCGTCGAGTATAATGTCCTTATCATTGGACTCCAGCTCGCTAAGCAGTTGAGAGTCGATTACCTTGAGGCTAATGGTGACTCAAAGCTGATAATAAATTAGGTTAGAGGTCAATACGGGGTCCGACATGCGGATCTGGTCCCATACCATCAAGCGAAAATCGATATCATCTCTAACTTTAATGGGTTATTTATAGAACATATACCTCGATTATAGAATCTAGAAGCCGATGTCCTCGCTGGTCTTGCCGCTTCTTTAGCAGCTCCTGCTGGAACATAGTACTTCATTACTGTAATGGGTCAAAAATTAGTTTGCCCAAAGAATAACCTATGCACGTGCCTGAGCTACTCTATGCAGACAGACACTAATATTGACATTGAAGACTGGAGATTCCTGTTTATAGACTATGCGGTCTATGGAATTCTACCCAAGGACTCAAAAGAAGCTACTTCCATTAAGAGAAGCTCGCTCCTGTTCTACTATGAAGCAACTACTAAAATGTTGTATCGTCGTTCATATGATGGACTTCTCCTTCGGTGTTTATTTAAGGCCGAAGAAAAAGAAGCACTCCGAGAGGCGCATGATGGTACTTGCGGAGCTCATCAACCCGATCCTAAGTTGCAGGACCGACTATGGCGTATAGGCTACTATTGGCCCACTATGATGGCTGATGCTGTTGATTACGCTAAGAAGGGTCGAGTATGTCAACTGTATGCTGACTTCATTCATCAACCCTCTGAGTTCCTACACCCCACGGCGGCAGCTTGGCCATTCGAAGCATAGGGAATGGATATCATTGGGCCAATTAGCCCTCCGTCCTCCAAAGGTCATCGGTTCATCCTCGCCATTATCGACTACTTTTCTAAGTAGGTAAAAGCGGTACCGCTGGCTGAGGTAAAAACCTCGAATGTGATCAGCTTCGTTAAGAACCATGTTATCTACCGCTTCAGAGTTCCTCGAAAAATTATCTACGACAATGGCCCCCAGTTTGTCAGCCATGCCTTCTGTAAGCCCTCTAAAATCTAATATTAAGCTTAGTTGAAAAATAGGGTTTGGTTTTAACTAAATTTGAATATTTTATTAATCGATAATTTTTCCACTTTTATTTATGTCCGTTAGATACCCTTTATCGTAGTTTTCACAGTAGGAGCACTAGATTAGCTATTTCCTTCCAACCAGCTTTACTTGCACGACCTAGAGAAGTCCACCTACACTTATGACCTTCATATCCCACTCAAGCATATCTCCTTGTGCTCTATTTTAATTGCACAATATTAATGCCAAAAATTCGATTTCTAACTTGTACATACACCGGGTGATCATTTCGATTGGATTTCGAGTTACAATTTTGACTCGATTTCCTCGAACAAATTTATGGCTACGACCTAAACTAAGACCATGAATCTCATGACCCTTGTGTCCCACTAAATTTAACTCCCATGTGCTACCTACACATATTAATCACTATCGGACTATTTTTAGGTCATTCGGACCAACCTAACGCAATTTAGACCGCACCGACTTGAACCTAATCTAACTAGCGTGTAAGGAACTAACCTAAGTGAATTAGACTAGGTTAGACCATCCAAATTAAGTACAAACTCATTCATAGCAGCCATGTGTGAGGGAAAGCCAAAGGGTGGAATGTGAATGGAGAGGGAAGTTATAACTCTCAAATCCTTTCATCTCCCCCGCTATTACTCCAAATTAAAGTCATTAAAACCTAATAACTCCTATTTTTATCTCATCTTTCAACTATAAATAATTCCCCTACCTCTCTTTCATCTATAAACCTCTCCCAAAGACCTCAAATCAGTCCAAGAACACCTAAAACTGAGATCCAAGCAGCCCTCATCAGAACAGTCCCCACAGGGCGCACTGTTGCTTGTATCTGCTGCCGAAGGATTTCTCGGCATCTTACGACCCTTCAAGAGGATTCGTTGGAAAGCTAAGATACCCCTCTATCCTTTTAAGAAGTTTCATAGTCTTTCTACGTCGTTCAAGACCCGAAATAGGCCCTACAAACAACACCAACCAGCAGCATGTACGACCAAATTTGCCAGGTAAACCAATGACTTTCAACCCTTGTGCACTTTCAAATAGCCACCAAACCACCTCTACAGCACCTCTAACACTTACCTATACCTCTCCGCTACCTTTGATAGTAGCCACATCTCCTATGATGTCCCCGACAGTCCGTGACAAGCGTTACGTGAATATTGGTCAAGGCTAAACTCATTTTGGTGCAGTTGTCCTCACCCTCTTGTGATGCTCTATGACATCTCCTAACTACTTGGTAAGGTAACTAACATCCCCTTTGGACTCCTCTTCATGTTTATATTATGCTCTTCAGGTTTTATATATATTTAGGAGCACATCTTCGCTTATCTATCCACTAACAATTAGAAGACACCGATAGGCTAGTTTATGTGCACCAAATAGTATTATTATTTATCGATGACTAAAACCCAAGTAGCCATGTTTTGAGAAATGTTAAATCATTATTTTTAGGTTTAATTTCATAAGTTAAAAGTTGTATATTCAATTGTTTATGACTATTAAATCGATTGGTTAAATAGCTATGTGAATGGAACATAGATTGAGTATAAATGCACCTACTTGCTCATGACACTTTGTCATGATAAAATCCATGCAACCCTTGACCTAAACACCTCATAAACACCAAATTTATGATTAAATTCAGAATATATATATATATATATATATATATATATATATATATATATATATATATAATATTATATTTTTTGTATGTTATATGCATGATTTGATATATTCTTGTATAGAACTAGTCACATGCCTAGACGCCGCAACTATTGTTATAAACAATGTCAAATTCTTATTAATCCAATCCTACACTTTTATGTTCAGAAGTTAGAAAGGCTTATTGCGAATATATATAGGTGGAAGAATCTAAGTTTCATTCATGGTTAATGTTATGTTCATGTTAGAACATGTGTTGTTCATAGGTAGGATTAATTTTGCCATGTAAATTAGTGATAGGTGTGATTGTGCATATAGGTTAATTTTATGTTAAAGTGTACACAAATAGATCATAGTTGACACAAATAAGTATGGTTATATACATGATTAAAAGAAAATATGTTGTAGCACTTGTATCATATCCAGGTATCTTTAGTTTTACATGTTGTATATGAAAACCAACACTAGGAAATATGTTGTGCCATGCTAGAATTGTCCATATAACTAGAATAATGTTAGTGGATCCAATTGTCTAAGATGAGAGTATGAATTAAACCATATTTTGCATAATCACTAGTGTAGGTTGCACTTGTTTCATTTACTTTGTGTATGTGCAAGTGATACTAGGACAAGAAAAACCTAGTAGGAAGAACATCTAGTGCCTATGTGTTAGAAGAACAATTTACCAAACCCATGAACCTTAGTTATTATCATAAGTAGTTCTCCTCTAATGTGTGTTATCATAACTTGGTATAGCTTTTATGTATAATGTATTCGTAGACGCTCGGGATGGTTTGATATCGGTTGCGGAGGCAGGATCCTTATTTGATCATCTCGAAGGTCCAGGCAAGTGTACCTTGCCAAATTTTCAGTACATGTTTTTTCTTTACTTTGTTCTATTGTTTCTATCTTTATACATATCATGACGTAGGAATAATTGGTACTTAGCGTCTGATTAGTATTCGGGTGCCGATGTCTATTTATAGATTTCGAGTATTGATGTTAGGCATGACGATATGTTAAATTCACGTCTATTGACACGATGGACCACAGGACACGGACACGATAGATGATGAGGATATGATACGAAGTCTGACGTTAGATATTCGTGGCTATTGACTCTGTGATAGCATGTAGTACTAGCTCGCGTGACTTGTTACTTGTACATGATTCATACTTGTCTTGACTGGATAGTTCTTGAGCATTGGGTGGGGAGGACTTTACCGAAGTACCCAGCAGTCGTGACTCGTGACCATGTCTCCTTATGTGGGGCTTGGTTATTTTCGTATGTAAACCCCCTAATTATATAATCTTTTTATATATTTATTTTACTTAGTGTTTAGGGTATTTTCCTATCTAACGAACAATAGTAAATAATTATATGATTTTTCCTATAAATAAACTAGTGAGTAAAATATTACTCAAGATATATTGCTTGCAAATTTTCACTGAAATATACTTTATGGATATTTAGTGAATTTTTAGATTTTAAGAATTATTTTTTTAATAAATTTTTCTAGGTGTTATGTGTATATATAGATATACATATGTATATATCTTATATGTATATATCTTATATATATATATATATATATATATATATATATATATATATATATATATATATATATATATATATATATATATATATATATAAGAATATATATATATATATATATATATATATATATATATATATATATATATATATATATATTCTTATATATATAAAAAAAAAAAAAAAAAAAAATATATATATATATATATATATATATATATATATATATATATATATATATAATATGTATATCTTATATATACATTTGTATATATCTTATATGTATATATCTTATATGTATATATCTTATATATATATATATATATATATATATATATATATATATATATATATATATATATATATATATATATATATATATATATATATATATATATATATATATATATATATATTTTTTTTTATATATATATATATATATATAAAAAAAAATATATATATATATATATATATATATATAAAATATATATATATATATATTTATATATATATATATATATATATATATATATTTTATATATATATATATATATATATATATATATATATATATATATACATATTTTTATACATATAATATATATATATATATATATATATATATATATATATATATATATATATATATATATATATATATATATATAAAATATATATATATATATATATATATATATATATATATATATATATATATATATATATATATATATTTTTTTTTTTTTTTTTTTTTTTTATATATATATATAGTATAGTAAAAAAAGGGAAAAGAAATTTTTTTTGCTACTGTAGCAGCTACAGTAGACTCGTGGCCCCGACACCTGCGCAAAGGAGGAAAGTAAGGAATTTAAATTCGAATCCTCTCAATTCTTCATCAAATCAATTCAAACTTTTTTTTGATACAATCCTATCTATATCCTCCTCACACTAGACTAAAACCCAACCCTAATCCCGCAAGTGATCGAGTTACAACCCGATAAAGAACTCGACAAACCCGAGCGTATATAAGGAAGCAGCCGCAAGAGGACTTCCCAAAATAAACCCCTCAAAACACTTCACAAATCCTAAGCCTTCAACCCAGAGCAGCCTCGCATCCCTCACGCGCATCACCGACCACATTCCAACGCCGTTGGATCGTTGGAGTCGCTGCAGCACCGGCGGCCGACTCCCAAACATGGAAGCCTTGTTCCAGAGAGCTCGACTCAGGTACCATGTTCATAGCTCTGTTTCTTCGCGCACGCTTCGTTAAACTTCGATCTAAAAACTAGTATGGATAGCCTATGTAACCCTCTTCGAATCCTTTCAAAGGGATTTGGATATAACCCATTGCATCGATGTAGAACTCGACGCAAAGTCGGGTCAAAAACTGTTAGAAAAATAGAACATTGGGTCTGACCAAACCCCGACTTGGAAGACAGATCTCTGTCAAACCATTGATAACTTTGAAAAACTACCTGAACAAATCTATAAACAACCTATACGTAAGTAAAACCTAATGTATAGATTGTGATTTCATTACGTATACAGGAAGTTATACGATTTTAAAAATCAGAGAAAAATAGTTCTTAAACTAAAATTTTCAGAAACTTTTTCCCGATACGGCGTGTGCTCCGACAAACTGGATGACGTGGTCGCAACCCATAAGCATCGAAAGGTGTGTATGGATGTTTTCGACATGTGGGAACTGACGGAACTCAATTTTATTGCGTGTGTACGACGAAATCAGTATGTATCCGTCAAGATACCCCTGTATCGACCTTTTGCAAACTTGGCCATAACTTCATGTATGTTCGTCAAATCGAGATGAAATTTGTGCCAGCAGGACCGTATCATTTTTTTGGTTCTGTGTGCGATGTTTGGTCCGATTCTGAGAAGGTCGACCGGAATGCCTATTTGGCGGGCCCGCAACCCGATCCTACGGGCGAAATTGTGTACAACCCGTCGAAATCCAACTTTGGACATACGGTTGGGTTCTTCTCCTTAGACCATATCCGTAGACATATAATTTGACAACTTTAAAGACCATAGATACCGGCACACTTTTCGGTACAAAATGGGTCAAACGACGGACATACAAAGGCGTCCCATACATTACGTATTCAGATGATCATGAAGCTAGTCATAAAAATGCAAAGACTAGCAAGAGTTTAAGTCATACATGATCAACCCTAGGATTTGTCAATCATGTTACAACCCTTAGGGAGACGGGAATGTAAATTTAACACGAGCTAACACTTGCTCGGCGGCTAAACGCCTCAAAAGAATAATTTACAATAGAGTGGAAGAGCAAAATAAAACCCACTCGTTGCCAGGGTTGCGCCTAGTGTTCACCATCTGGCTGGAAGATCCTCGGATGTTACTCCAAAATTTGGCCATACAAAACCAGCTGGGTCAGACCCCAGAAAGAGCAAGTGCCACAAGGGAGGCTTCACTTAAGAACTAAAACTAGCATATTAACACATAAAGACATAATGATAACGAAAGACATAAATTAAAGGAAACATGGTGATAAACGATAAGATAACTAAAGGACTATTCTAGTAACCAAGTTACAGCCCGTAAACCAGACAAGGACCAGGGTTGTAACCCTTCTCTTGAACAGAACTTAGTCTCTAACCAATTATCGATAAAGTACAATACAACAGGAACGTGCTGAAATAACCATGTATTAGACTTGCCTAGACAGGACTAGACAGGACACCATCCATCAATCAAGGCCAAGCAATGAGTACGGCTTAATACTTTAACTAACTAGGATTGCCACAAGCTTAGTTACTAACAAGATGCATCGAGATGTTCCAATAGCCACAACTGTAGTCTTAATCCAGGTTATCCGGTCACAAGTTGAGAGATTTGGATTAGGTGACTTGGGGGTGCAACACACGATGGTGCGCTGGAAATGTGCCCTATTCGACGGCAGGCTACAAGTCTAATTAGAGCGCCCAGATAACGGGACTGCCTGTAGCTGGGAATCTCTTCATGGACTACTTGATTAATCTAGTCATTATCCTAGTCAAATTCAGTACGAATCTTCGACCGTAGAAATTAGGAATTCATGTCCTAGACATGATGCATGATGAGACATGTAGCTTGTACTGATACAATCAAGAGAAATCACCCACGGTGTCAAGACGAGATTTATATATTACTTGTCAAGATTACATGTCATGTTTACTTGTCAAGAGTGCGCCGTAACGGGCCACAATTATGTCATTTATCATGTCAAGGTTACCTGTCATGAGTGCGCAACGACGGGCCACTAAACATGTAGTTTCATTATCTTGTCTTGTTCATATTACCATATCAATATTGCTTGTCAAGGGTGCGCCACAACGGGCCACCATCATGTGCTATCATTCCATTAACATGTCATACTCACGTCGTGTTCATATCGAGTTCATATCGAAAAGGCGTAAGGATATAAAATGGGTACAAGAAATCATAAAAAAAGAAACTGGGGACATTATGCGCCCAAGGGGTGCATACGCCCAAGGCTATGCACCTAAGCTATGCGACCACATAAATGAGTGAGACAGGGGGTATCATAGAGAGATAATGGATTGGAAAGGCACGTACCTGGAGCTATGCGCCCAGGTCTATGCACCCACATATATACACCTGCATATATGCGCCCAAAGTGTGGAGCCAGGATGACTTGGTGAAAGTCAAGAGACTCACTCTATGACAAGTGTGCTGGCAGGGTCTATGCGCCCAAGAAAAGAGATGATGCACTTGTGCGCATACAAAGTTATGCGCCCAAGTCAGAGAGGGCCTTGGCAATATGCACCCATGGTGGCATACACCTAAGAGAAGGGAAGTCTGGGACATATGCGCCCAGGAGGAGGCATGCGCCCAGCGCCCATGCGCCCACACAACTTGTGGGCGCATAGTTATGCGCCAGCACTGTGGAAGGCAGGAAGCTTGGGCGCATATATAGGGCTATGCGCCCAAGGCTAAAGTCTCCGTGGGCGCATAAAATGCCATGCGCCCACACTGTTCTTCTTCTCCAAAATTCCGAAAAGAAGGCCATGGAATCCATGAACTTCAAACTCCCATAACTTGGTCAAAACACAATGAAATCTAACTTTTCAAAAGTCTAAGTTGTGTAAAATCAAATTCTCTACCACATGGAACTCTTAGTTTTCAAAAACAAGATGATTTGATAGATCAAAACCTAAGAAAACTCCAAAAAGGTGTAAAGTTAGATCTACACAAATATATACATAAAAATACAAAATGACAAGAACTAAAGTAGCTTAAAATGTTGCATAGAAGAGATTAGAACAATAAAATGGAGGGTTCCTTCATGAAGCAAGTTGCACTTGCCTATGGAGGGGGAGAGGTTTTAATGGAGAAGAAGAAAGAGTTATGAGAAATAATAAAGAGAGAAAAAAAGTAGGTGGGTTTATAAAGAAAAAAGGGGAGGGGATTTAACATGATGAACCAAAGGAAATAAACCAAGCCAAATCAAAATGAACCAAGTCAAACCATGATATGCCATGATGAACCTAAACAAGATTAAACCAAAATTAGCTAGCAAGGCAGGAGAAGTAAAAATACGTGTTATGATTCCGTATACGTATACTGGAAATACGGATAACGAAAAATGGGGATGACAACTCTACCCACCTTAAAAGAATTCCGTCCTCAGAATTTAATCAAGAGGCTAGAGATGTTGGGGCAAGCTATACTAATCATAAGCAACTACGACTAGCAGTCAATCAAGCAATCATTCATGCAAGCAAGGATTTAAAAACGTAAGGCATAAGAAATATATTATACCTTACGAGTCAAACATGTGTGGATATCGCGATCGGATATCATTCTCACACTCCCACGTTGACTCACCCAAAGAGTGATGACCCCAAGCAACACGGACTAAACTAATAGCCTTGTTCTTAAGTATCTTCTCTCTCCGATCCAATATGGATACCGGTTTTTCCTCATACGAAAGGTTGGTACCAACAACCAATTCCAAATGATCAAGGACATGACTCAGATCCGGGATATACCGTCGCGATTGGGATATATGGAAGACATCATATACCTCATGTAACGGCGGTGAAAGAGCGAGACAATAGGACACATCACCTACTCGCTCAAGGATATCAAACGGCCCTATATATCTAGGACTAAGATTTTTCTGTACGCTAAAATGAATGACGCCACGGGTTGGCGAGATCCTAAGGAATACATGGTCGCCGATAGAAAATTTAAGGGGGCGCCGATGAGAATCGGCCCAATGACGCTGGCGATCTTGTGCAACTCGAAGATGATCTCTGACTTGTCTGACCACCTCAAAAGTCCTCATAATCATCTCTGGACCAAGCATCTGCCTCTCGCCTATATCATTCCATGCTAACGGGGATCTTCACTTTCTGCCGTACATGTCCTCAAAGGGAGCCATCTGGATACTGGCCTAGAAACTGTTATTGTATGAGAACTCTACTAGGTGCAAGTGATCTTCCCATGAACCACCGTAGTCGAGTGTACATGACCGCAACTTATCTTCAAGAGTATGGATCGTGCATTCTGACTGACTATCTGTCTGCGGATGATAAGCTGAACTGAATTTGAGACGAGTCCCCAAACTCTCTTGAAGACTCTACCAAAAGTGTGATATAAATCTTGAATCTCTGTCGGATACAATACTGACTGGTACTCCGTGGAATCTGACTATTTGCCTAAGGTACATCTCTGCAAGCTGATCTGTCGACTGACCGATTCTAAATGGGATAAAACGAGCTACCTTCGTGAGTCTGTCAACTATAATCCAGATAGCATCTCTTCCAGCTGGGGATTTAGGTAACCCAGTTCCAAAATCCATAGTAATGTGCTCCCATTTTCATTCTGGAATCGGTAAAGATTGAAAAAGTCCAGCTGGTCTCTGATGTTCGGCTTTAACTTGTTGGCAAACTAAATATCGAGATACAAATTGTGCTATCTCCCTCTTCATGCCATTCCACGAAAAATGCTGACGGATATCACGATACATCTTCGTACCGCTGGGATGAATCAAATACTGCGAACTGTGAGCCTCTGCCATGATCTCTTATCTGATATCACCACTAGGTACACAAAGACGTCTTTCGTATCAAAGTGTACCATTCTCGTAGATACATAACTCAGGTCTTCGTCCTGCTACACATTCTGTTCTAAACCACTGAAGCTTAGAATCTGCTGACTGAACTAACTTAATCCTCTCAACTATACTGGACTGAACTTGCATACTGGCCATTAATGCCACATTGGTAGGAAGAACAACTTCAATACCCATCTTCTGAAGATCTGCTAAAATAAACTTCGGCTCTTCTGCTCAAAGCATTTGTAACAACGTTGGCCTTCCCAGGATGATACTGCAGGTTGATGTCGTAATCCACAAGGAGCTCTAGCCATCTCCTCTAACGTATGTTAAGATCCTTCTGAGTAAACACATACTTAAGACTCTTGTGGTCGGTGAAAATCTCCACCCGATCTCCATACAGGTAATGCCTCCACAACTTAAGTACGAAAACCACAGCTGCCAACTCCAAGTCATGAGTCGGGTAATTCCTCTCATAATCACGAAGCTGACGTGACGCATAAGCTACTACCTTACTACGCTGCATCAAGACACATCCCAATCCCTTGTCGAAAGCATCATAATAGACTAAAAATCCTCCAATCCCATCTGGAAGCATGAGAATGGGTGCCGTAATCAATCCTTGCTTCAACTTCTTAAATAAACTTTGACACTCTGCTGTCCAAGCAAACTGTACATCCTTGCGAGTTAACTGCGTCAGTGGTGCTGAAATCCGAGCGAAGTCTGTTTCAAACTGCCGGTAATAGCCAGCCAATCCTAGAAAACTCTGAACCTCTGCGACGGTACGGGGAACTGGCCCTGACTCTGTAGACACTATCTTCTAGAGGTCCACTTCCACTCTACCTCTAGTAATGATGTGACCTAAGTACGAAATACGATCCAGCCAAAACTCGTACTTACTGAACTTTGCATACAACCGGTGCTCTTTAAGAATCTGAAGGAATATACGGAGATGCTGCTCATGCTCCGCTTCATTCTTGCTATAGACTAGGATGTCATCTATAAACACTATCACGAACTGGTCCAAATAGGGCATAAAGATACGATTCATGAGGTCCATGAATACGGCTGGCGCATTGGTTGCTCCAAATGACATCACAAGGAACTCCCAATGTCCATATCTGGGTCTGAATGCTATCTTCGGGATGTCTTGCTCTCTAACTCTGATCTGATGGTACCCTGACCGTAAGTCAATCTTCAAAAATATTGTCGCTTCCCTAAGCTGATCAAACAAATCATCTATCCTTGGTAGAGGGTATCTGTTCTTGATTGTTACAGAGTTCAAGGTACGATAATCAACACATAATCTTGACATACCATCATTCTTTTTCACAAGAAGTATCGGGGCTCCCCAAGGTGATCCACTAGCACGAATGAATTCCTTGGTTCTGAGTTCTTCAATCATCTTATACAAGACCTCTAACTCTGAAGGTGCCATCCTGTAGACTCCTCCTGACACTGGTGCCGTCCTCGAAAGCAAATCAATGGTGAACTCTCTCTCTTTCTGGGGCATGCCTGGAAGCTCTTCGGGAAGCACATCAAGAAACTCTTCAACGACTCTGGAAAACTGAATTGCCACTGCTACTGCCATCCGCAATATTGGTGGAGAAGTTTCGAGTTCGTCTCTGGAAAATAAAAACTCCGGTTTGTCGGGAATACCAAAAATAATCCTGCCAAAATGGCAGTCTGTTTTTGCGTATTGATCCTTCAACCAATCCATTCCTAGGACCACATCATAATCGGCCATCGAAAACTCTATCAACCTAGCGGGGAACTCTTTACCGCTAACTATGATTCGACACAAGGAATATACTCTATTTACTCCCACAATGTAACATCCAGTTTTCCAGATGAGGGTATTTTTGAAATTTTGTAATTATAATTATTATTTATTGATATTTATTTCACATGGTGATTTTTGGTGATTTTCAATTATTTTAAACTATTTAAAAACTGGTTTAAGTCATGACTTGTGATTTTGATGTGCTGCTAGTGAAACCTGAGAGACTGCATGACCTGGAGCCTAACCATGTCATTAGGATGATTTAATTATCATTTTTAGCCTAGGGGTATTTTGGTCATTTTGACTTATTTGATTTATTTGGTGATTTGTTGATTTGGTGAGTTCTAGTTTGACTTGACTTGTTGAGACCTAGTGAACTAGCCTAGAAGCTAACCCTAGCCATGGTGACCCTAGTCTAACTTAGGTTAACCTACATTTAGCCATTAGAAACTAATTTTAGAATGAGGAGATTTGGTTTAGTGCATTTAAGTCATGGTTTATGATTTCATAAAATGGCTTATGACTTCATGACTTGATTAACCATAACTTAAGCCCATGGGCCAATTTAGGAAACCCTAACCCTAAATTTTTACACTTATGACCAGCCACTAGGGTTCCCCCTTCCCTATAAATATTCTCCTCCATGTTCTTGCCTCTTTTATTAAATTTTCACAAGTTTGAAGAAAGAGGTAAGAGCCTTCTTCCCCAATCCATAACTTCCTCATTTCAACTCCTTTTTGGCTCAAATCTTTTGCATTGGGTTCTAATTGATCCCTACTTTATGTTCATGGAGAAAAATCTCAGGTTTGAATCAATTTGGGGATATTGGCTAGCAAGGAGATTTCCCTCTTTTGAAGCTTTTCTTGGGAATTTCACCAATAGGTAATAGAACCCTAAAATCTGTAATTTCTAGATCTAATTGCATATTTAGGAAGCCCTAGGTGTCCCCTAGCTGTAGGACTTGGTTTCATGTCAGGGTGGATTCATTTTGTGTCCGTATCGGACACGTATCAGTTGTACTGCTGTGTGTTTGATTAAATGCCACAAAGGATTAAAATTTGATATTGTTGAAAAGTATTTGAATGGATTTATTGTATTATATATGTGTATTGATTTTGTGATTGACTAAGCACGAATCCGTGTCTTCGTTGTATCCAAATCCGTGTTGGACACGCTGCGCGCTGGCCCAGTCGAGTGTCCTGCTGCTCGAGCTTCGCAGCGGACACGACACAGTGCGGTTTGGCACAAAACTTGGTGAGCTCATGGGGGCAATGTCTGCGAGCATGCCTCCAAGGTCCCATCGAAATTTGTGCAGTGGTTTGGGAGAAACTATGGCCGCACGGGTTTTGTACTGGCCGTGCGAGCGCTATCAGAGTTTTCTGATACGTGTCTCGTACGCAGGACACGCGTGTCGTGGGCACGGTGCAGGACCATAGACATGTAGCCCTATCATTGGCGAACATGTGTGCACGAGCTTGACACACTTTGAGCTCTGTGTCGTGTACTTTTGGACTCGACATGTGTGCACGAGCCCAGTTTTTACAAGTTTTTGATACACTGAATTTTTGCATATTGGACACCTTCGTGTCCTAATTTTTGGACACTTTCAGACACCACTGGACACGTAAGATATGTGTCTATGACTGAACACAAATTTTTCCTATTTTAATTAAAGTTTGATATTGAAATTGGATTTCGAAAAGGGTTGCTGATACATTATTTTAACTGTCAACTGATACACTTGTGTTCTTGACACTTGGACACACTGGGACACCATGTATTGATACTGCTATGCTCACATTCACCCTTTGACACATGGGCAGTACACACAATACTCTCACACACATGTGTAGCTCACTGCCTACCTTCATTCACTGTATGTGTCATTTCCTGCCCATTCATGTTCAGACACCTATCCTTAAGTCCTGCACATACACATTGCTATGTACAGTATTCCTCACACATTCTCATGTTTAAATTATGAATATGTGTGGGTTTTGGGTTCTAAGGGTTTTCAAATGGCTTCACTGATAACTGGGAACTGAGAATTCAGGATAAGAGTTTTGTTTTCACTGTTTAAACGTTGATTCATTTTTTTTAAATATTGATTCACTGTTAAATGTTTAAATGTGTGCAAGAGGACAGCATTGGTTATGGGATTTTTGAATGTGGGATGGACTATTGATGTGTCAACTGTTTCATTATTGCCTATTACACAAACTGTCATCTGAAATTGTTTTCCTGAGATTAATTCTAGAACTTTAAATGTTTATTAGAGCATTGATAACTGAGATGGGTTTCTAAATTGATATGTTAACTTGATGAGACTTTATGTAAACCTGACATTTGATTTGGTATTGTTTTCATGATCCTGGGAACACAGGAATAACCTGTTTCCCCTAGACTGTCAATTGAATTTCCTTTTCCTGAGAACTCTAACTGAGAACACTATCACTCTCTAGCTTACACACACACTGGACACATGTACACAAGTATGCCACTCACCCACATTCTTTGACTGAACTCTCATGTTTCATTCACAAACACACAATTTGATTCCATACACTCACACATTGCCACCACACACACATCACTGTCAATGCACACACACCCTCTAGCTAGCACACACACACTGAACACTCTAAGTCATACACACATAACTGGACTGACATTTTCCTTATACTGTTTTGACTTGGCATTAGCCATTGGCTTGGCATATGGCCCTTGCTATGGCACTTGGCCATTTGACTTGGCCATGGCTCACTGCATTAGCAGTTAGCCTGAAATGTTGGCATTACAGCAGTGTGCAGTCCTAACATTGCCTAGGAATGCTACTAGGATCCTGCAATATCTGGCAAGCAGTAGTTATGCTAATACATTAGCGTGTTGGTTGTACAGTCCTGTTTAGACTTAGGTTTCAGTCTAAATGTATTAATCTGTCATTGGTTCAGCTGTGAGAGTTTGAGAGAGAGGGTTAGTCTTAGGATGTTTGGCTTGGCAATTAGAGTTCTATAGCAATGCAGCAGGGGCTTGCAACTGTGGCAGCCTTGCCATGGCTTGCCCTGTTATGGCATAGCCTTGTGGCAGCAATATTGGCAGCAGGCAATGTACTGCAGCACTGCCAATGCACCTAATGCAGTAGCAACTGCCTAGCTTGTAGGCTGTAGCAGTAGCAGGGACTTGGCTGAGATTCTAAGAGAAATCTGGGAGGGTGAGGTCCTAGTATTAGGATATGGTATGTATTGGTTTATAGTTTAGGCTTGTATAGGGTGGTATGTATGAGGATGATATTGTGATGAGGAAAAGGAAAAGAAACAGTGTGGAGTTGTATGTGAGAGGGAAAGTTTAGATTTGAGGCTATGTGTGTATATGTGAGGAGAGGTATATGTGTATTTGAATGAGGGGTATTCAATTGGGTCATATGGTGGGTTTGGGGACTATTGTGATAGGATAGATACATAGGTTGGTTGATTTATATTATGGTATGTATATATGTATACAATTATACCTATGTATATATGAATGTTTGATTTGAGTAGTTTTATGATAGGGTTATGTAGGTTCATATATATATGGATAGATATTGAGGGTTCCTATATGTATATAGGATATATGTATATATGGGATAGATATAATATAAGGAATGGACTATATGATACCAAGGCTATAGACTTTAGGTATGTATTTACATTGTTATGTATATAGAATATAGTATTAGGGTATCCTAGTTATACTAGTATATGGTTGGTGTAGAGATAGCCTTAGATAGAGTTTGACCAAACTGTAGATATTTGACCCAATAGACTAAGATTGACCAATATTGACTAGAGTTGACCCAGTGTTGACCTGGTTTGACCTAGACAGTTGACCAGGTTTGACTTAGAGTTGACTTTGACCTAGATTGGCTTAGAAATCATGTAGTTTGTATTGTAGCTTTCAATTCTCTTGTATTTTACATATCATGACCCATATTACTCTGTTTAGGACATTGTGACTCTGGTGCAGGCATCTGATGTTACACTACTCTTTTCAGAGTATCAGACGAGTACATTCTCTGATAGTTCTCTCATTTATTTGTCAATTACTGTATTTCAATTCTAGTTAGCTGTATGTGATTCTCTGTTACAAACACGTACTGTTATTTCCGGATTCATGTATACGACACACATTTATTTCTAGCCTCTATTACTGGTATCATCATTCCTGGCTTCTATTACTGGAATCATTTACTGGAATCACCCCGGAATTATTTACTGGTATCATTGTACTTGGCTGGACTCATCTTGAATCATTGTGTCGGAATTCTGGATTTACTTGTTGGGAAGGGAAATACTAGAGTAAGACATGTATACATACCCCATTACTGGAATCACCCCTACTGGAATCTACTGGAATGATAGCCATCTCACACCCGGCCAAGTGTGTGATGTGCCGGATTACCCATAGCCGTTTACATGTCGATCTCGGTATTTTAAAACACACTGCTAGAGTATAGGCTGGACTCACCCTGGAATCATTGATCACTATGACTGGAATCGTCCCTTGCTGGATTCATCTTGTATGAGATTCATCCTGTACTAGACTTACATTGGAGTTACACTGGTCTACATGTTGTCTAGACTTTATATCATATTACCCTGGTTCAGCTAGTTCTATTTTTACAGTCTTCATTGCTATGATTCTTCTCTTGTTTAGTATTTACTTTCCTTGCACTTTATCTGTCTTTCTTACCATCACCTGAATATAAACTGCCATTTTCATCAATACAACTGCCTATAACTGTTTTATAGTTCTCTGTCATTTACTTGGGTTTTCTAGATGAGATTGTGCCCGTTCCTGTCCTGACTGGACCTGTTGAAAATTTTACAGATGATTGTCCTGAGGACACATGTCCTACATTTTACTGAGGAGATGGCTTAGCTACCTATGGCCCCCGACACTCAGGAGTGATCGGGATTTAGTCTAGTAGACTTGCATTTATTTTTCATTTAGAGCTTGTTGTATAGATTTGAGACTTGAGATGTATTTGAGATTATTCAGATGTTGTTATTATTTCAGTATTTATTTTTGTCTTCAAATTCTTAGTTACAATTCTGTGTTATCTTATCGTGCTTAGACTATGATTGAGATACACCTTATCTTATACTTGTCCTCCGTTCGGAGTTGATCATGATGAGTACATTATATACTGCATGAGTTGATGGTTAGTTAGAGACTTAGAACAGGTTCTACCACTGATACTGCGGTGTAGGCTGGGCGCTGTTACGTACTCGTACCCTCATAGTGGGTGCGGGTCGTGACACATTTTTAGTGGTGGCCCATGCAGGTCAAGAGTCGCATTAGTGCGATATCGTGGTAGTACGGCGACTTAGTTGTACTGCTGCGAGCCTGCGATAGGACTGAGAGATAGGCTTTACCGGAGAGGCACTCAATCACAGTTAGGAAAATTCTGCTTTAAATCATGCCATCCACATATCGTACTGATTTGTCTTCTTTGAAATAACTGTCCTCCTTTGATATATCGATTCCTGCTCAGTATTGACTTCCTTGTTCGATCTGTCTTCAGGATGGTGGAGACACGATCACATCGCTCTGGTACAGCAGTTGCTGTAGAGGGGACTGCTACCTCTCAGCCAGATCAGCAGGGTCAGGAGGCTGCAGCTCCTGCCACCTCTGCCCATATTGAGACTTCAGCAGCAGCAGTAAGGGATATGCCTCCACCAGCTCTGGGACAGGACCCAGTCATCCCAGAGATGGAGTTCCAGCAGTCGCCGCCTACAGGACACGTGGATGCGGCACAGATGTTCGCTTACTTCCAGCAGTTTATGGACCGGCAGCAGGCCCGACAGGACCGAGGCATGGAGTTGGCCCTTACGACGGTCGCAGCTCGACCAGTGATACAGCAGCCGAGGACACCGGGGATCGAGCAGTTTCAGAAGATGCACCCCAGAGACTTTCTGGGGACAGAGGGGATCCTATATGCCGATGAGTGAATCGAGCATATAGAGAAGATCTTTCGCCTGGCCAGGATACCAGCAGATCTTCAGATCGAGGCTGCAGCTAGCCGGATGTGAGATCTTGCTCGCACCTGGTATTAGTCAGACCCCAGGATGGGAGTAGCTGGACAGACTTGGGAGGAGTTCAGGGGCTTCTTCAAGAAGAAGTTCTTTCCAGATTCAGCGCTCAGAGCCTTGGAGTCGCAGTTCGAGAGCCTAGTACAGGGGAGCCTGTCAGTAGAGGAGTACGCTGGGGAGTTCGGCCGCCTCAGCAGATTCGTAGAGGGCTTGAGCGAGGCGACGAAGGCCCAGAGGTTTCGAAAGGGTCTGGTCAAGGAAGTCAAGTCCTTGACCAAGGGCAACAGGGATACCACTTTCGAGGAGATTTTGACGGGAGCTTTACTGGCTGAGGATGATCTTGAGCTGAGGCTCAAGAGGGGACGGGACGCTCACGGTACTAGCAGCAGTGGAGGCCAAGCCAAGAGGCCTCATGTGCAGATTCAGCTGACGCAGGCACCAGTGGAAGTTCAGCAGGTGCAGCATCAGTATCGGGGTTAGGACCCGAAGGCGATCAGTTGTTCCTACTGCAAGAAGCCGGGACACATCTGGGAGCAGTGCAGGAAGAGGTTGAGGGTTTGCTATTTCTGTGGGTCAGCTGCCCACCAGAAGATAGATAGTCCCATTGCACCTCCTTTTGAGGGGGCTAGGCCACCTGTAGCTCAGCACCAGAGGGGTGGAGCTTTTGCGATGGCAGCTGAGGAGACTGACATCGTAGGTGATGGATTAGCAGGTTTGACCTTCTTGTTCTTCCTTCCCACTTCCATGTGTGATTTCCCTTAGTACCTGTCAGAATATTACTTGTGATTGCTAGATAGTATAGCTACCCTGTTCGAGACTGCGAAATCACGACCAGTAGGATTGTATTGCTTCGACTTTGATTGCTTGGGGGTTTGACCTAGGAGACGTGCGATCATCTTAATTTCGAGAACAAAATTTTTATAAGGTGGGTAGGATTGTAACATCCAGTTTTCCAGATGAGGGTATTTTTGAAATTTTGTAATTATAATTATTATTTATTGATATTTATTTCACATGGTGATTTTGGTGATTTTTAATTATTTTAAACTATTTAAAAACTGGTTTAAGTCATGACTTGTGATTTTGATGTGCTGCTAGTGAAACCTGAGAGACTGCATGACCTAGAGCCTAACCATGTCATTAGGATGATTTAATTATCATTTTTAGCCTAGGGGTATTTTGGTCATTTTGACTTATTTGATTTATTTGGTAATTTGTTGATTTGGTGAGTTCTAGTTTGACTTGACTTGTTGAGACCTAGTGAACTAGCCTAGAAGCTAACCCTAGCCATGGTGACCCTAGTCTAACTTAGGTTAACCTACATTTAGCCATTAGAAACTAATTTTAGAATGAGGAGATTTGGTTTAGTGCATTTAAGTCATGGTTTATGATTTCATGAAATGGCTTATGACTTCATGACTTGATTAACCATAACTTAAGCCCATGGGCCAATTTAAGAAACCCTAACCCTAAATTTTTACACTTATGACCAGCCACTAGGGTTCCCCCTTCCCTATAAATATTCTCCTCCATGTTCTTGCCGCTTTTATTAAATTTTCACAAGTTTGAAGAAAGAGGTAAGAGCCTTCTTTCCCAATCCATAACTTCCTCATTTCAACTCCTTTTTGGCTCAAATCTTTTGTATTGGGTTCTAATTGATCCCTAATTTATGTTCATGGAGAAAAATCTCATGTTTGAATGAATTTGGGGATATTGGCTAGCAAGGAGATTTCCCTCTTTTGAAGCTTTTCTTGGGAATTTCACTAATAGGTAATGGAACCCTAAACTCTATAATTTCTAGATCTAATTGCATATTTAGGAAGATCTAGGTGTCCCCTAGCTGTAGGACTTGGTTTCGTGTCAGGGTGGATTCATTTCGTGTCCGTATCAGACACGTATCAGTTGTACTGCTGTGTGTTTGATTAAATGCCACAAAGGATTAAAATTTGATATTGTTGAAAAGTATTTGAATGGATTTATTGTATTATATATGTGTATTGATTTCGTGATTGACTGAGCATGAATCCGTGTCTTTGTCGTGCCCAAATCCGTGTTGGAAACGCTGCGCGCTTGCCCAGTCGAGTGTCCTGCTGCTCGAGCTTCGCAGCAGACACGACACAGTGCGGTTTGGCACGAAACTTGGTGAGCTCATGGGGGCAATGTCTGCGAGCATGCCCCCAAGGTCCCATCGAAATTCGTGCAGTAGTTTGGGAGAAACCATGGCCGCACGGGTTTTGCACTGGCCGTACGAGCGCTATCAGAGTTCTCTGATACGTTTCTCGTACGCAGGACACGCGTGTCGTGGGCACGGTGCAGGACCATAGACATGTAGCCCTATCATTGGCGAACATGTGTGCACGAGCTCGACACACTTTGAGCTCTGTGTCGTGTCCTTTTGGACTCGACATGTGTGCACGAGCCCAGTTTTTACAAGTTTTTGATACACTGAATTTTTGCATATTTGACACCTTCGTGTCCTAATTTTTGGACACTTTCAGACACCACTGGACACGTGAGATATGTGTCTATGACTGAACACAAAATTTTCCTATTTTAATTAAAGTTTGATATTGAAATTGGATTTCGAAAAGGGTTGCTGATACATTGTTTTAACTGTCAACTGATACACTTGTGTTCTTGACACTTGGACACACTGGGACACAATGTATTGACACTGCTATGCTCACATTCACCCTTTGACACATGGGCAGTACACACAATACTCTCACACACATGTGTAGCTCATTGTCTACCTTCATTCACTGTATGTGTCATTTTCTGCCCATTCATGTTCAGACACCTATCCTTAAGTCCTGCACACACACATTGCTATATACAGTGTTCCTTACACATTCTCTTGTTTAAATTATGTATATGTGTGGGTTTTGGGTTCTAAGGGTTTTCGAATGGCTTCACTGATAAGTGGGAACTGAGAATTCAGGATAAGAGTTTTGTTTTCACTGTTTAAACGTTGATTCATTTTTTTTAAATGTTGATTCACTGTTAAATGTTTAAATGTGTGCAAGAGGACAGCATTGGTTATAGGATTTTTGAATGTGGGATGGACTATTGATGTGTCAACTGTTTCATTATTGCCTATTACACAAACTGTCATCTGAAATTGT
Source organism: Iris pallida (assembly GCA_029216955.1). Taxonomy (NCBI): domain Eukaryota; kingdom Viridiplantae; phylum Streptophyta; class Magnoliopsida; order Asparagales; family Iridaceae; genus Iris; species Iris pallida. Next base: position 23,236 of record JANAVB010017635.1, read on the forward strand.
TTTCCTGAGATTAATTCCAGAACTTTAAATGTTTATTAGAGCATTGATAACTGAGATGGGTTTCTAAATTGATATGTTAACTTGATGAGACTTTATGTAAACCTGACATTTGATTTGGTGTTGGTTTCATGATCCTGGGAACACAGGAATAACCTGTTTCCCCTAGACTGTCAATTGAATTTCCTTTTCCTGAGAACTCTAACTGAGAACACTATCACTCTCTAGCTTACACACATACTGGACACATGTACACAAGTATGCCACTCACCCACATTCTTTGACTGAACTCTCATGTTTCATTCACAAACACACAATTTGATTCCATACACTCACACATTGCCACCACACACACATCACTGTCAATGCACACACACCCTCTACCTAGCACACACACACTGAACACTCTAAGTCACACACACACAACTGGACTGACATTTTCCTCACACTGTTTTGATTTGGCATTGGCCATTGGCTTGGCATATGGCCCTTGCTATGGCACTTGGCCATTTGACTTGGCCATGGCTCACTGCATTAGCAGTTGGCCTGAAATGTTGGTATTGCAGCAGTGTGCAGTCCTAACATTGCCTAGGAATGCTACTAGGATCCTGCAATATCTGGCAAGCAGTTGTTATGCTAATACATTAGGGTATTGGTTGTACCAGTCCTGTTTAGACTTAGGTTTCAGTCTAAATGTATTAATCTGTCATTGGTTCAGCTGTGAGAGTTTGAGAGAGAGGGTTAGTCTTACGATGTTTGGCTTGGCAATTAGATTTCTGTAGCAATACAGCAGGGGCTTGCAACTGTGGCAGCCTTGCCATGGCTTGCCCTGTTATGGCATATCCTTGTGGCAGCAATATTGGCAGCAGGCAATGTACTGCAGCACTGCTAATGCACCTAATGCAGTAGCAACTGCCTAGCTTGCAGGCTGTAGCAGTAGCAGGGACTTGGCTGAGATTCTAAGAGAAATCAGGGAGGGTGAGGTCCTAGTATTAGGATATGGTATGTATTGGTTTATAGTTTAGGCTTGTATAGGGTGGTATGTATGAGGATGATATTGTGATGAGGAAAAGGAAAAGAAACAGTGTGGAGTTGTATGTGAGAGGGAAAGTTTAGATTTGAGGCTATGTGTGTGTATGTGAGGAGAGGTATATGTGTATATGAATGAGGGGTATTCAATTGGGTCATATGGTGGGTTTGGGGACTATTGTGATAGGATAGATACATAGGTTGCTTGATTTATATTATGGTATGTATATATGTATACAATTATACCTATGTATGTATGAATGTTTGATTTGAGTAGTTTTATGATAGGGTTTTGTAGGTTCATATATATGGATGGATATTGAGGGTTTCTATATGTATATAGGATATATGTATATATGGGATAGATATAATATAAGGAATGGACTATATGATACCAAGGCTATAGACTTTAGGTATGTATTTACATTGTTATGTATATAGAATATAGTATTAGGGTATCCTAGTTATACTAGTATATGGTTGGTGTAGAGATAGCCTTAGATAGAGTTTGACCAAACTCTAGATATTTGACCCAATAGACTAAGATTGACCAATATTGACTAGAGTTGACCCAGTGTTGACCTGGTTTGACCTAGACAGTTGACCATGTTTGACTTAGAGTTGACTTTGACCTAGATTGGCTTAGAAATTATGTAGTTTGCATTGTAGCTTTCAATTCTCTTGTATTTTACATATCATGACCCATATTACTCTGTTTAGGACATTGTGACTCTGGTGCAGGCATCTGATATTACACTACTCTTTTCAGAGTATCAGGCGAGTACATTCTCTGATAGTTCTCTCATTTATTTGTCAATTACTATATTTCAGTTCTAGTTAGCTGTATGTGATTCTCTGTTACAAACACGTACTGTTATTTCTGGATTCATGTATACGACACACATTTATTTCTGGCCTCTATTATTGGTATCATCATTACTGGCTTCTATTACTGGAATCATTTACTGGAATCACCCCGGAATCATTTACTGGTATTATTGTACTTGGCTTGACTTATCTTGAATCATTGTGTCGGAATTCTGGATTCACTTGCTGGGAGGGGAAATACTAGAGTAAGACATGTAGACATACCCCATTACTGGAATCACCCCTACTGGAATCTACTGGAATGATAGCCATCTCACACCCGGCCAGGTGTGTGATGTGTCGGATTACCCATAGCCGTTTACATGTCGATCTCGGTATTTTAAAACACATTGCTAGAGTATAGGCTGGACTCACCCTGGAATCATTGATCACTATGACTGGAATCGTCCCTTGCTGGATTCATCTTGTATGAGATTCATCCTGTACTGGACTTACATTGGAGTTACACTGGTCTACATGTTGTCTGGACTTTATATCATATTACCCTGGTTCAGCTAGTTCTATTTTTACAGTCTTTATTGCTATGATTCTTCTCTTGTTTAGTATTTACTTTCCTTGCACTTTATCTGTCTTTCTTACCATCACCTGAATATAAACTGCCATTTTCATCAATACAACTGCCTATAACTGCTTTGTAGTTCTCTGTCATTTACTTGAGTTTTCTAGATGAGATTGTGCTCGTTCCTGTCCTGACTGGACCTGTTGAAAATTTTACAGATGATTGCCCTGAGGACACCTGCCCTACATTTTACTGAGGAGATGGCTTAGCTACCTATGGCCGTCGACACTCAGGAGTGATCGGGATTTAGTCTAGTAGACTTGCATTTATTTTTCATTTAGAGCTTGTTGTATAGATTTGAGACTTGAGATGTATTTGAGATTATTCAGATGTTGTTATTATTTCAGTATTTATTTTTGTCTTCAAATTCTTAGTTACAATTCTGTGTTATCTTATCGTGCTTAGACTGTGATTGAGATACACCTTATTTTATACTTGTCCTCCGTTCGGAGTTGATCATGATGAGTACATTATATACTGCATGAGTTGATGGTTAGTTAGAGACTTAGAACAGCGTTCTATCGCCGACACTGCGGCGTAGGCTGGGTGCTGTTACGTACTCGTACCCTCACAGTGGGTGCGGGTCGTGACACACAAGACCATTACCAGTAAGTATATTGAGCCTTACTGATAATGTTTCAGGCTCCAGTCCTATTCGTGTTGCGAATCGTACAGACATAAATGAATACGATGCACCTGAATCAAATAATACAGATGCTGGAAAAGAGTTGACGAAAATGGTACCTACCACTACCTCACCTGATGCCAATTCTTCTGCTACGGTCAAAGCCATAGCCTAACCTTGTCCTCTTGGTGCTGGTCCCCTCTGCTGGAAATCCCTCTGCCGAATCTGATTCTAAGCTTGGGCATACTGCTGAGCCTGAGGCGGTAATAGCCTCGGAGGCTGGTTCTGCTGCTGGACCCCTAATAGACGGACTGGTTAGGTTCGACGACGATGAACTAGATCTATTCGAACATGACCATATCTTATGGTTCGGTGCCCCACAAGCCAAGCACAATCCCTGTGCTCTGCGATATTCTAACACTACATGTCCTGGCTTTCCATAATGAGTGCAGCCCATTGCGAAAGAATGCTTCTGCTGCTGAGGATACGTCAGTGTCGAGTGCTGAACTGACAAAATTGTGGTCGCCCTCCTAGGAGCTCCAATAGTCAAAGCCCTAGCTGCCGGGGCTGGTGCTGATGATTGGGACATCTGCCCATGAGACCTCTTTCGTCCTCCACTTCTATCTACAATCCTCTATGAAGTATACTCATGCCTCTTCGCTGCTCGCAAGACGGCATCAAAAGTCTGGTGCTCAAACTGCTCTACTGATATAATAATCTCCAGGTGGAGCCCCTGCTGGAATCGCTGGGCTCGATCCAACTCGGTTGCTACCAAGGTAGGAGCAAACCGACTGATCTAGAAAACTCGGTCGCATATCCATCGACCATCCTCTCCATCTGCTTAAGATTGGTGAATCTCATCTGCAGATCATACCGAGCGACTGCATCGAAGAACTTGGTCTGGAACTTTTTGCTGAATACTGCCCATGAGACATGCGTCGGTAATCCAACTGCGAGCATCGCCCACCAGCTGTGGGCTAAATCCAATAACTGTAGGCGCACAACGGCTAACTTCTCTTCCTCGAAAATCTTGGCTGCCTCTAGGATAACTTCTATGTCCTGAAGCCACGCATCAACGACGATAGCATCTTCACTGCCATCAAAGAAGGGAGGGTTCAGACGCTTGAAGTTGTTGGCCGCGTTGTTCCCTTGGTAACCAACTCTGTCCATAGCATCTTGTACTGTCTGGTGTAGGGCATCGCCCCAACAATCTTGAGATGCAAGCAATTCCCTGATGAGTCCTACTAAGGTTCCATTATCAGGTTCTGCAAGCTGGACTGGTTGAACTGGGTTTCCAGAATGCATGACTCGGGAAGCTGCTCCAGAGTGCTAGGCTTGGTCTCTAGGTTGCTGTTGGTTCGCTGGAGGTGCTTCGCCTTGCTGATCGGTAGGACCAGGAACAATGCCGCTGAAGAAACGACATGGGGAACAATAAGGAATGACCATGATAGATCAAGGATATAAGCATGTGATCAGATCAAGAATTTTGAAAAGATTAGAAGACACGAGTAGAGATCAAGGGCGAGTGCTGATTGAGACATCTATTCAGTGAAACCCTCACATATCTTGATTTATAAGACCTGCATGGGCCACCACTTAAACCGTATCACGCTCCCGAACGAGAATACTGGAGAGCGGGGGACAGACACAACCAGCTACGTATAATGAAGTAAATCTCACCCCAATATACGGTCACGGCTGTCTAGATACATGATGGTTTAACTATAAGCCAATAGTCTCTTAAGGTCAAGAACAAGCCTAGTGTCTCAATCTCAAGCAAGCAAGTAAATGTAACAAGATGGTAGATCATCAGACATACAAAGTAAGGCGTCCCATACATTACGTATTCAGATGATCATGAAGCTAGTCATACAAAATGCAAAGACTAGCAAGAGTTTAAGTCATACATGATCAACCCTAGGATTTGTCAATCATGTTACAGCCCTTAGGGAGAGGAATGTAAATCTAACACGAGCTAACACTTGCTCGGCGGCTAAACGCCTCAAAAGAATAATTTACAATGGAGTGGAAGAGCAAAATAAATTCCACTCGTTGCCAGGGTTGCGCCTAGTGTTCACCATCTAGCTGGAAGATCCTCAGGTGTTACTCCAAAATTTGGCCATACAAAACCAGCTGGGTCAGACCCCAGAAAGAGCAAGTGCCACAAGAAAGACTTCACTTAAGAACTAAAACCAGCATATTAGCACATACAGACATAATGATAACGAAAGACATGAATTAAAGAAACATGGTGATAAAAGATAAGATAACTAAAGGACTATTCTAGTAACCAAGTTACAGCCCGTAAACCAGACAAGGACCAGGGTTGTAACCCTTCATTTGAACAGAACTTAGTCTCTAACCAATTATCGATAAAGTACAATACAACAGGAACGTGCTGAAATAACCATGTATTCGACTTGCCTAGACAAGACTAGACAAGACACCATCCATCTATCACGGCCAAGCAATGAGTACGGCTTAATACTTTAACTAACTAGGGTTGCCACAAGCTTAGTTACTAACAAGATGCATCGAGATGTTTCAATAGCCACAAGCCCTATAGTCTTAATCCAGGTTATCCGGTCACAAGTTGAGAGAGTTGGATTAGGTGACTTGGGGGTGCAACACACGACGGTGTGCTAGAAATATGCCCTACTCGACAGCAGGCTACAAGTCCAATTAGAGCACCCAGATAATGGGACTGCCTGTAGCTGGGAATCTCTTCATGGACTACTTGATTAATCTAGTCATTATCCTAGTCAGATTCAGTACGAATCCCCGACCGTGGAAATCAGGAATTCATGTCCTAAATATGATGCATGATGAGACATGTAGCTTGTACTGATACAATCAAGAGAAATCATCTACGGTGTCAAGACGAGAGTTATATATTACTTGTCAAGATTACATGTCATGTTTACTTATCAAGAGTGCGCCGCAAAGGGCCACTATCTTGTCATTTATCATGTCAAGGTTACCTGTCATGAGTGCGCCACGACGGGCCACTAAACATGTAGTTTCATTATCTTATCGTGTTCATATTACCATATCAATATTGCTTGTCAAGGGTGCGCCACAACAGGCCACCATCATGTGCTATCATTCTATTAACATGTCATACTCACGTCGTATTCATATCGAGTTCATATCGAAAAGGCGTAAGGATATAAAATGGGTGTAAGAAATTATAAAAAGGGAAACTGGGGACATCATGCGCCCAGGGCTATGCACCTAAGCTATGTGCCCACATATATGAGTGAGACAGGGGGTATCATAGAGAGACAATGGATTGGGAAGGCATGCACCTGGAGCTGTGCGCCCAGGGCTATGCACCCATATATATGCGCCTGCATATATGCGCCCAACGAGTGGAGCCAGGATGACTTAGAGAAAGTCAAAAGACTCACTCTATGACAAGTGTGCTGGCAGGGTCTATGCACCCAAGAAAAGAGATGATGCACTTGTGCACATACAAAGTTATGCGCCCAAGTCAGAGAGGGCCTAGGCAACATGCATCCATGGTGGCATACACTAAGAGAAGGGAAGTCTGGTTCACAAGCGCCCAAGAGGAGGCATGCACCCAGGGGATTATGCGCCCAGCGCCCATGCGCCCACACAACTCGTAGGCGCATAGTTATGCGCCAGCACTGTGGAAGGCAGGAAGCTTGGGCGCATATATAGGGCTATGCGCCCAAGGCTAAAGTCCCCGTAGGCGCATAAAATGCCATGCGCCCACACTGTTCTTCTTCTCCAAAATTTTGAGAAGAAGGCCATGGAATCCATGAACTTCAAACTCCCATAACTTGGTCAAAACACAATGAAATCTAACTTTTCAAAAGTCTAAGTTGTGTAAAATCAAATTCTCTACCACATGGAACTCTTAGTTTTCAAAAACAAGATGGTTTGATAGATCAAAACCCAAGAAAACTCTAAAAAGGTGCAAAGTTAGATCTACACAAATATATACATAAAAATACAAAATGACGAACTAAAGTAGCTTAGAATGATACATAAAAGAGATTAGAACAATAAAATGGAGGATTCCTTCATGAAGCAAGTTGCACTTGCCTATGGAGGGGGAGAGGTTTTAATGGAGAAGAAGAAAGAGTTATAAGAAATAATGAAGAGAGAGAAAAAGTAGGTGGGTTTATAAAGGAAAAAAGGGAGGGGATTTAACATGATGAACCAAAGGGAATAAACCAAGCCAAACCAAAATAAACCAAGTCAAACCATGATATACCATGATGAACCTAAACAAGATTAAACCAAAATTAGCTAGCAAGGCAGGATATGTAAAAATACGTGTCAGGATTCCGTATACGTATACTGGAAATACGGATAACGAAAAATGGGGATGACAACTCTACCCACCTTAAAAGAATTTCGTCCTCGTAATTTAATCAAGAGGCTAGAGATGTTGGGGCAAGCTATACTAATCATAAGCAACTACGACTAGCAGTCAATCAAGCAATCATTCATGCAAGCAAGGATTTAAAAACGTAAGGCATAAGGAAGATATTATACCTTACGAGTCAAACATATGTGGATATCGCGATTGGATATCATCCTTACGCTCCCACGTTGACTCACCCAAAGAATGATGACCCCAAGCAACACAGACTAAACTAATCGTCTTGTTCTTGAGTATCTTCTCTCTCCGGTCCAATATGGATACGGGTCTTTCCTCATACGAAAGGTTGGTACCAACAACCAATTCCGAATGATCAAGGACATAACTCGGATCAGGGATATACCGTCGCAATTGGGATACATGGAAGACATCATGTACCTCATGTAACGATGGCGGAAGAGCGAGATAATAGGACACATCACCTACTCGCTTAAGGATATCAAACGGCCCTATATACCTAGGACTAAGATTTTTTCGTACGCTAAAATGAATGATGCCACGGGTAGGCGAGATCCTAAGGAATACATGGTCGCCGATAGAAAATTTAAGGGGTCGCTGATGAGAATCGGCCCAATGACGCTGGCAAACTTGTGCAACTCGAAGATAATCTCTGACTTATCTGACCACCTCAATAGTCCGCGTCATCATCTCTGGACCAAGTATCTGCCTCTCGCCTATATCATCCCATGCTAACGGGGATCTACACTTTCTGCCGTACAAGGCCTCAAAGGGAGCCATTTGGATACTGGCCGGAAAACTGTGATTGTATAAGAACTCCACTAGGTGCAAGTGATCTTCCCACGAACCACCAAAGTCGAGTGTACATGATCGTAACGTATCTTCAAGAATCTAGATCGTGCGTTCTGACTGACTATCTGTCTGCGGATGATAAGCTGAACTGAATTTGAGACGAGTCCACAAACTCTCTTGAAGACTCTGCCAAAAGTGCGATATAAATCTTGAATCTCTGTCGGGTACAATACTGACTGGTACTCCATGCAATCTGACTATCTGTCTGGGGTACATCTCTGTAAGCTGATCTGTCGACTGTCCGATTCTGAAAGAGATAAAATGAGCTACCTTCGTGAGTCTGTCAACTATAACCTAGATAGCATCTCTTCCAACTGGGGATTTAGGTAACCCGGTTATAAAATCCATAGTAATGTGCTCCTATTTTTATTCTGGATCGGTAAAGGCTGAAGAAGTCCATCTGGTCTCTGATTTTTGGCTTTAACTTGTTGGCAAACTAAACATCGAGAGACAAACTGGGCTATCTCCCTTTTCATGCCATTCTACCAAAAATGCTGACGGATATCACGATACATCTTTATACCGTCGGGATGAATCGAATGCTGCGAACTGTGAGCCTCTGCCATGATCTCTTGTCTGATATCACCATTAGGTACACAAAGACGCCTTCCGTGTCGAAGTGTACCATTCTCGTGGATACATAACTCAGGTCTTCGTCCTGCTACACATTCTGCCCTAAGCCGCTGAAGCTTAGAATCCGCTGACTGAGCTAACTTAATCCTCTCAACTATACTGGACTGAACTTGCATACTAGCCATTAATGCTACATTGGTAGGAAGAACAACTTCAAATCCTATCTTCTGAAGATCTGCTAAAATAAACTTCGGCTCTTCTGCTCAATGTATCTGCAACAACGTTGGCCTTCCCAGGATGATACTGCAGATTGATGTCGTAATCCACAAGGAGCTCTAGCCATCTCTTCTGACACATGTTAAGATCCTTCTGAGTAAACACATACTTAAGACTCTTGTGGTCGGTGAAAATCTTCACCCGATCTCCATACAGGTAATGCCTCCACAGCTTAAGTGCGAAAACCATCGCTGCCAACTCCAAGTCGTGAGTCGGGTAATTCCTCTCATGATCATGAAGCTGACGTGACACATAAGCTACTACCTTACTACGCTGCATCAAGACACAACCCAATCCCTTGCCGAAAGTATCACAATAGACTGAAAATCCTCCAGTCCCATCTGGAAGCGTGAGAATGGATGCCATCATCAATCCTTACTTCAACTTCTTAAATGAACTCTGACACTCTGCTGTCCAAGCAAACTGTACATCCTTGCGAGTTAACTGCATCAGTGGTGCTGAAATTCGAGCGAAGTCTGATACAAACTGCCGGTAATAGCCAGCCAATCCTAGGAAACTCTGAACCTCTGCGACGGTACGGGAAACTGGCCCTGACTCTATAGCCACTATCTTCTGGGGGTCCACTTCCACTCTACCTCTGGTGATGATGTAACCTAAGTACGAGATACGATCCAGCCAAAACTCGTACTTACTAAACTTCGCATACAACTGGTGCTCTCTGAGAATCTGAAGGACTATACGGAGATGATGCTCATGCTCCGCTTCACTTTTGCTATAGACTAGGATGTCGTCTATAAATACTATCACGAACTGGTCCAAATAGGGCATAAAGATACGATTCATGAGGTCCATAAATATGGCTGGCGCATTGGTCGCTCCAAATGACATCACAAGGAAGTCCCAATGTCCACATCTGGATCTGAACACTATCTTCGGGATGTCTTGCTCTCTAACTCTGATCTGATGGTACCCTGACCGTAAGTGAATCTTCGAAAATACTGTCGCTCTCCTAAGCTGATCAAACAAATCATCTATCATTGGTAGAGGGTATCTGTTCTTGATTGTTACAGAGTTCAAGGTACGACAATTAACACATAATCTTGACGTACCATCATTCTTTTTCACAAAAAGTATCAGGGCTCCCAAGGTGATCCACTAGCATGAGTGAATTCCTTGGTTCTGAGTTCTTCAATCATCTTGTACAAGACCTCTAACTCTGAAGGTGCCATCCTGTAGACTCCTCCTGACACTGGTGCTATCCCCGAAAGCAAATCAATGGTGAACTCTCTCTCTCTCTCTGGGGGCATGCTTGGAAGCTATTCGGAAAACACTTCAGGAAACTCTTCAACGACTCTGGAAAACTGAACTGCCACTGCTACTGCCATCCGCAATATTGGTGGAGAAGTTTCTACTTCGTCTCTGGAAAATAAAAACTCCGGTTTGCCGAGAATACCAAAAATAATCCTGCCAATATGGCAGTCTATTCTTACGTATTGATCCTTCAACCAATCCATTCCTAAGACCACATCATAATCGACCATCGAAAACTCTATCAACCTAGCGGGGAACTCTCTACCGCTAACTATGATTCGACATGAGGAATAGACTCTATTTACTCCCATAAGACCGCTACCAGTAAGTATATTGAGCCTTACTGATAATGACTCGGACTCCAACCATATCCGTGTTGCGAATCGTGCAGACATAAATGAATACGATACACCTGAATCAAAAAATACTGATGTTGGAAAAGAGTTGACGAGAATGGTACCTGCCACTACATCACCTGATGCCAATTCTTCTGCTACGGTCAAAGCCTTAGCCTGACCTTGTCCTCTTGGTGCTGGTCCCCTCTGCTGGAAATCCTTATGCCGAATCTGATTCTGAGCTTGGACATACTACTGAGCCTGAGGCGGTAATAGCCTCGGAGGCTGGTTCTGCTGCTGGACCCCTAATCGACGGACTGGTTAGGTTCGACGATGATGAACTTGCTCTATTCGGACAGGACCATATCTTATGGTCCGGTGCCCCACAAGCCAAGCACAATCCCTATGCTCTACGATATTCTAACACTACATGTCCTGGCTTCCCATAATGAGTACAGCCCATTACGGAAGACTGCTTCTGCTGCTGAGGATACGTCGGTGTCGAAGGCTGAACTGACGAAACTGTGGTCGCTCTCCTAGCTGCCGGGGCTGGTACTGATGACGGGGACATCTGCCCATGAGACCTCTTCCGTCCTCCACTTCTATCTACAATCCTCTATGAAGTATACTTATGCCTCTTTGCTGCTCGCAAGACGGCATCAAAAGTCTGGTGCTCAAACTGCTCTACTGATATAATAATCTCCAGGTGGAGCCCATGCTAGAATCGCTGGGCTCGATCCAACTTGGTTGCTACCAAGGTTGGAGCAAACCGACTGAGTCTAGAAACCTCGATCGCATATCCATCGACCGTCCTCTCCATCTATTTAAGATTGGTAAATCACGTTTGTAGATCATAACGAGCTACTGCGTCGAAGTGCTTGGTCTGGAACTTATTGCTAAATACTGCCCATGAGATATGCGTCGGTAATCCAACTGCTAGCATTGCCCACCATCTGTGGGCTAAATCCAATAACTGCAGGCGCACAACGGCCACCTTCTCTCCCTCGAGAATCATGGCTGCCTCCAGGATATCTTCTATGTCCTGAAGCCACGCATCAGCGACGATAGCATCTTTACTGCCATCAAAGAAGGGAGGGTTCAGATGTTTGAAGCTGTTGGCCGCGTTGTTCCCTTGGTAACCAACTCTGTCCACGGCATCTTGTACTGTCTGGTGCAGGGCATCGCCCCGACGACTTTGTGATGCAAGCAATTCCCTGATGAGTCCTACCAGGGTTCCATTATCAGGCTCTGCTGGCTGGACTGGCTGAACTGGGTTCCCAGAATGCATGACTCGGGTGTTAATTTGAAATCTGGCCATACAAAACCAGCTAGATCAGACCCCAGAAAGAGCAAGTGCCACAAGGGAGGCTTCACTTAAGAACTAAAACCAGCATATTAGCACATAAAGACATAATGATAATAAAAGACATGAATTAAAGGAAACTTGGTGATAAACGATAAGTTAACTAAAGGACTATTCCAGTAACCAAGTTACAGCCCGTAAACCAGACAAAGACCGGGGTTGTAATCCTTCACTTGAACAGAACTTAGTCTATAACCAATTATCGATAAAGTACAATACAACAAGAACGTGCTAAAATAATCATGTATTGGACTTGACTAGACAAGATAAGACAGAACACCATCCATCAATCACGGCCAAGCAATGAGTACGGCTTGATACTTTAACTAACTAGGGTTGCCACAAGCTTAGTTACTAACAAGATGCATCGAGATATTCCAACAGCCCCAAGCCCTACAGTCTTAATCCAGGTTATTCGGTCACAAGTTGAGAGAGTTGGATTAGGTGACTTGGGGGGTGCAACACACGACGGTGCGCTAGAAATGTGCCCTACTCGACGGCAGGCTACAAGTCCAATTAGAGCACCCAGATAACGGGACTGTCTGTAGCTGGGAATCTCTTCATGGACTACTTGATTAATCTAGTCATTATCCTAGTTAGATTCAGTACGAATCCCCGACCGTAGAAATTAGGAATTCATGTCCTAGACATGATGCATGATGAGACATGTAGATTGTACTGATATAATCAAGAGAAATCATCCACTGTGTCAAGACGAGAGTTATATATTACTTGTCAAGATTACATGTCATGTTTACTTGTCAAGAGTGCGCCGCAATAGGCCACTATCATGTCATTTATCATGTCAAGGTTACCTGTCATAAGTGCGCCACGACGGGCCACTAAATATGTATTTTTATTATCTTGTCATGTTCATATTACCATATTAATATTGCTTGTCAAGGGTACGCCACAACGGGCTACCATCATGCACCCAGGGCTATACACCTAAGCTAAGCGCCCACATATATGAGTGAGGTAGGGGGGCATCATAGAGAGACAATGGATTGGGAAGGTATGCACCTGGAGCTATGCGCCCAAGGCTATGCACCCACATATATGTGCCTACATATATGCGTCCAAAGAGTGGAGCCAGGATGACCTGGAGAAAGTCAAGAGACTCACTCTATGACAAGTGTGCTGGCAGGGTCTATGTACCCAAGAAAAGAGACGATGCACTTGTGCGCATGCAAAGTTATGCGCCCAAGTCAGAGAGGGCCTAGGCAACATGCACCCATGGTGGTATGCACCTAAGAGAAGGGAAGTCTGGGACACATGCGTCCAAGAGGAGGCATGCACCCAGGGGATTATGTGTCCAGTGCCCATGCGCCCACACAACTCGTGGGCGTATAGTTATGCGCCAGCACTGTGGAAGGCAGGAAGCTTGGGCGCATATATAGGGCTATACGCCCAAGGCTAAAGTCCCCGTGGGCGCATAAAATGCCATGCGCCCACACTGTTCTTCTTCTCCAAAATTCTGAGAAGAAGGCCATGGAATCCATGAACTTCAAACTCCCATAACTTGGTCAAAACATAATAAAATCTAACTTTTCAAAAGTTTGAGTTATGTAAAATCAAATTCTCTACCACAGAAAACTCTTTTTTCAAAAACAAGATGGTTTGATAGATCAAAACCCAAGAAAACTCCAAAAAGGTACAAAGTTAGATCTACACAAATATATACATAAAATACAAAATGACAAGAACTAAAGTAGCTTAGAATGTTGTATAGAAGAGATTAGAACAATAAAATTGAGGGTTCCTTCATGAAGCAAGTTGCACTTGCCTATGGAGGGGGAGAGGTTTTAATGGAGAAGAAGAAAGAGTTATGAGAAATAATGAAGAGAGAGAAAAAGTAGGTAGGTTTATAAAGGAAAAAGGGGAGGGGGTTTAACATGATGAACCAAAGGAAATAAACCAAGCCAAACCAAAATGAACCAAGTCAAACCATGATATGCCATGATGAACCTAAACAAGATTAAACCAAAATTAGCTTGCAAGGCAGGAGAAGTAAAAATACGTGTCAGGATTCCGTATACGTATACTGGAAATACGAATAACGAAAAACGGGGACGATAAGAACAATACCTAACTTATGGGCTTCTATTACACTTTTCCTTGTAAACCGGAAGCTCCGCTGGAGATACGGGTATGCTTACCCCCTCAGGTTGGCCACTGACGTTCTTGAACATTATGCGCTTGGTCACTGGTGCCCAAGAGGGGACTATACTGGATCCTATTATCAGCCAGGGCTCATGCGTCGAAGGATTGTATCTCAATTGCATGTTCACAGTAGAATGGTTAGGAAACCTATTGCATGCATCACTTTATTTTCTATTATATATCATAGTTTATACGGCATGTTGTTTTCTTGTATTTTGTTACGTCCTTCTGAGGACCTAGTTATCTCTCCAGCATTAGACGATTTTTTGCAGGAGTACGAAGCGGCATTGGATCCTTCCTACATCGATGACGATGCATCTCCTGCTGATTTTTAGTTTATTTATACATTGAGACATTAGTGGACATCTTATATCTATTTTTTTCTTATCTTGCGGAGGTTAGACTCCGATCATTTGAGACTATTTTTCATGGCTGTTTGGAGTGGGTATGTGCACCCGGCTATCTCTTTGATACACTTATTTATTCTGGATTCTTATATCTTCTTTGTTGAGCTGTGATGATATTAGATTATTATATTATGGCCTATGATTATTTTATATATACAGCTTATGTACGTATAAGAGGATTCCATATATTGGAGTATTCTTCGTATATGTGCAGCTAGCATGTCTACGTACTTGGTCCTAAGTATTTTGGAACTGGGGTGTTACATATTTTTGTGGTGGCCCATGCAAGTCAGAAAATATTATTGGGTTACATGTCTGTGCCCAACAAGCCTGTATATAGGAATATGAATAGTATCTTATCCAGAACTACTACCTCCTTTGACTTCCAAACCTTTAGAATTCTCTTTGATTTCTTGAATCTTTTTCTGCCTAACCTTCCTAACATTATCCTATTTTCGTGCCAGCAATATAAATCTACGAAGCGGACGCACCATTACCTTGACCCCCAGAGCTGGTGATACGACTACCCAAGGGGAGCAGAACCCTCTGATGACCCCGGTGATGCCGTATCATCTAGGACAACAACTGGCTACTACGATCCCGTCGACGGTGCACCAGGAGACTCAAGCACCCCCAGCCAACCAGACTGGGCAGACCACTGCAGTACCCGTGAAGGGAATGTGCCCTCTACTACACCACTTCATCTAAATTATATGACTCAACTAGATCAGAGAATCCCAGCTTTCCAGCAAGAATATACGCCACTTCCTCCCCAGTCCCCATCATCCATGCCAGTTCCTTACTCTAACAAGGCTTCAGTGGTAAGGTTCTTGCTAGGGTTATTGCAAGTACAGTAACAATAAAATGAGTTTGCAAGGAGTATTATATCGGTAGCCCTAAATAAGACTCTATCTACCCTGCCAGCCTTAGTACCAACCAAAGAGACTCAGAACGGGACGAATAGACATCCTGAAGCACAACAACATCCTGAAGCACAACAACACCGTAGAGCAACACCATATTCCGATAAGAGCTTCCTACATGTCGCTTCTGCCATAGGAAGGGTCACGGTATGAATGACTGCCGTCGTAGATTGGGACGGTGTATGATTTGTGGTTCCAATTATCATGAAGCCAAAGATTGTACGGGGACACAGTATACCTCACAGCAGCAGCAAGGAGAAGGACTATACCGGGCTCGAGATAAGCCTACCTGCAACTACTACGGAAAGAAGGGACATATCAGTAAAGATTATCGAATCCGTCATGGTTTATGGTTAAGATGCAGATCAAGACAACATAAGATTAAAGATTGTCCCGAGCCACGAACTTAAGTACATGATCAGCAAACTCCCAGGCCAACAGCCCCAGCACTTCCCACACCTCGACCGGTTCAGCATGTGTCGAGGCTCATAACACCAACAGTAGGAGTACCACGTCTACCATTACCTCTACAGCGATTGCAGTTCCACAAGGCGAGAGCACTGTGCCCTAGTCAGAAGCACGGGCAGGCCTTTCACTAGCAATAGAGGGTACAAAATCCCTGGGGGAAATTATAGCAGGTATGATTTTAGCTGCTACGTTCTTGCTATTTGCCTTATTTAACACTGAAGCCACACCGTACTAGTTAATCATAAGCCTAGTCATACATTTTCCATCTTACTTATCCCTTACTAAAACATAGATCCATTGTTATTATCTTTAAGTTGTTGATAATGGTAAATGATCAGAACATATGACGACCTCGGAACTGGTATACTATCTACCCTCAAGAAACTGTGCTATCAATAGGCACATAACTAATTATTCCTCACCTGGAATTAGCCGTTTCTGTTACGTTACTGTACTGAACGTGCCTGCATATAGAATTAGAATCTAGGTACCTCATCCACATACTTGACCTCCATCCTTGATTCTATTTGAACCCCGTTGATTATCTTTAATTACATCTTGCCTGATTCCCTTTCTACCATAAATATTATCCTTTCTCCCCATGTTGATAGACAGGTTAGGAAGATGACTCATACTTGGTATACGTGTTTTATGTTGCTCAAACACGCTATTAGTTGAACTCTTTTAAGTTGGGTAGTATGCCTCATGACCTATCATCCTCCTTGTCCCTACGACCTTCTTTAAAGAGAACAGTCAGAAGATTACCTAGACTGTGCTTATTAGTTCAATCAATGCCTTAGATAAGAAACCAGTAGGACAACTGTAGAGGCACGATCATAGGTCGAGTCTTAGAGTTTGATGAACTTGAACTACTTGTTCCTTTTTTCAACTATATATCTCGTGTATTTATGTTTTGGACTACCGTGACTACACATCGCTATTATAGCCTAGCTTTTGCAAGCTTATTCTTTATCAAGCTTGTTTAGGACATGTGTTTATTGGGGGCGCTTACTAACATATTGTCTAATTAGAATCGATGTATTAAGGTCTGATCAACCGTAGTGCACACGGTTCGCTCTTTATATGATTATTCTACATGGATTGAGATATAGATGTTTCTAGGATCTCAACCGTAACTGCCTTGGCAACTCACTTGGAATTATTCAATTCGCCCTTGGAACCTCGTATTCGCAATCTATCCCCTCCCTCGAACTCCTTATTGTTTTTTCGTCCTTACTTAAAATCGGAAAAACAAATGCTCGTATTGAGAGACGATAGGAACAGAATGTCCCCTTAGTTCGTCGTACCACCTATGGCTATAAAGGCGATATATGTATAATTGTTTTCTACCCATTCAAAATTGGAAAAAGATCTTCGTACTCGATCTATATCTACCATATCTCGTTACCTATTGCCCTGTGTATTATTCGTTTATAATCATAGTCAAGATACGATATTGCAACTTAAATTTTCCTGACCTCATTAATCCTAAAAACTGCGTCTTAGCTTCTAGAGTGAGTAGATTGTAAGCCTTCTAAATTTTAGGATACACTAGTACTAGCGAGTGATTGGAATAAGTTGGTTTACATTAAGGTGTTAACTAGTGGCTCATGAACACCCACTTTCTATTTAGATCATTTGATGTCCCCTACCGTGACATCGACATTCGGAGCACGAGACCAGCTGTTACCTTCCAAAAAAATTTATATACAAGACCTAGACGAGCCTACCTTCATCTAGGCGTACCATGTCCCGCTCAAACATGTCCCTTTGTAGTATATTTTTATGATGCGACTTTCAGTTCTAAATGGCTAGCTATAACACTTACCGTAATACTGATGTACTTCTGACCTTAATTAGAAATCCAAACTCGACTCAAATCTTTCGACCCAATATATGGTTATGATCTAATCGAAGCCCACTACACACAGGTTGCTAGTGCGCTACTCAATTGAGTTCCCATGTGCTACTTAAATACAAAGTTCACGGAAGGCACATTTTCAGACTTACGGCACCTATCTAACCAACCCGACCCGGAAGTAGCCCAACCATTTGAGTTAGAATCAGTTCCAGATTACCCTAGTCTAATAGGGATGGCTTAGATTGATTCTACGAGATCATGTCCAAACAATACAAATAAAACCCAAGATTTATTTAATCTGAAATTCCTTTGTACCATTTTATCCTAATTATATTTCGACTAATACAACTCCTATTGTCTTGCTGGAGCATGACTATATTTGAGCAATGATAAAATAATTTTTTTATATATAGAATGATTGACTATGGACACCATAGGTATGCCTGTCTCCTTAGAGTCCATGACTACGGTCAGAAATGTCCAATATTCTCGTGTCACTCTTTAGAAATTATCCTCGTTAGAAATCTTTTAACGACGATTTTCACGGGTAGCCAACTTATAAAAGTTGGGTAGAGCCTTCAACCAAGAACACTTATCCTATAGAAAATTGAGCCAATATGGATTCCTTTTTATAAACTACCATTATTTGTTCGTAAACCAAGGTACGATTTTCATACGATAGATTTCTTTCAATCGTATTGCATTGCATACCCCCTATCGTTAGCTTTAATTTCGAGGACGAAATTTTTATAAGTTGGGTATGATATAAACCCCTAATTATATAATCTTTTTATATATTTATTTTACTTAGTGTTTAGGGTATTTTTCCATCTAATGAACAGTAGTAAATAATTATATAATTTTTTCTATAAATAAACTAGTGAGTAAAATATTACTCATGATATATTGCTTGCAAATTTTCACTAAAATATACTTTATGGATATTTATTGAAGTTTTAGATTTTTAAGAATTATTTTTTAATAATTTTTTCTAGGTGTTATGTGTGTGTATATATATATATATTTTTTTTTTATTTTATGTGTGTGTGTATATATATATATATATATATATATATATATATATATAGATATATATATATATATATATATATATATATATATATATATATATATATATATATATATATATATATATATTATCGAGAGAGAGAGAGAGAGAGAGAGAGCGGATCAAAAAAACCCCCTAAAAACCCCCCTCACTCTAATCCATAATATTAATGTTAATGTTAGTATTAATGTTAACGTTAATATTAATTTTTTTATTTTTTATATTAACATTAAATTACGGCTGAGAGTGAGGGGGGGGTTTTAGGAGGGGTTTTAGGGGGTTTTCTAAGGGGGGCTTCTGATCCGCTTCCATATATATATAACATATATATATATATATATATATAACATATATATATATATATATATATATATATATATATATATATTTTTTTTTTTTAATATATATATATATATATATATATATATATATATATATATATATATATATATTTATATAATATATATATATATATTATATAAATATATATATATATATATATATATATATTAAAAATATATATATATATATATATATATATATATATATATATATATATAAAAAATATATATATATATATATATATATATATAGTAAAAAAAGGAAAAAAATTTCTTTTGCTACTGTAGTAGCTACAGTAGACTCGTGGCCCCGACACCTACGCGAGGGAGGAAGGAAAGGAATTCAAATTCGAATCCTCTCAATTCTTCATCAATTTAAACTTTTTTTGATACAATCCTATCTTTATCCTCCTCATACTCGACTAAAACCAACCCTAATCCCGCAAGTGATCAGATTACATCCCGATCAAGAACTCGACAAACCCGAGCGTATATAAGGAAGCATCCGCAAGAGGACTCCCCAAAATAAACCCCTCGAAACACTTCACAAACCCTAAGCCTTCAACCCAGAGGAGCCTCGCGTCCCTCCTGCGCATCACCGACCACCTTCCACCGCTGCTGGATCGTCAGAGTCGCCGCAGCACCGACGGCCGACTCCCAAACAGGGAAGCCTTGTTCCAGAGAGCCCGATCCAGGTACTTTGTTTATAGCTTTATTTCTTCGCGCACGCTTCGTTAAAATTCAATCTATAAAGTAGTATGGATAGCCTATGTAACCCTCTTCGAATACCCTTAAAGGGATTTGGATATAACCCATTGCATCGACGTAGAACTCGACGCAAAGTCGGGTCAAAAATTGTTAGGAAAACAGAACATTGGGTCTGACCAAACCCCGACTTGGAAGACAAATCTCTGTCAAACCATCGACAACTATGAAAAAATACCTGAACAAATCTGTAGACATACTATACAAGAGTAAAACCTAATTTATAGATTGTGATTTCATTACGTATACATGAAGTTATTCGATTGTAAAAATCAGAGGAAAATTAGTTCTTAAACTGAAATTTTCAGAAACCCTTAAGCATCGAAAGGCGCGTATGGATGTTGTCGACATATAGAAACTGACGAAACTCAATTTTGTTGCTTGTGCGCGACGAAATCAGTACGCATCCGTCAAGATACCCCCATATCAATCTTTTGCAAACTTGGCCATAACATCGTGTACGTTCGTCGTATCGAGAGGAAACTTGTGCCAGCAGGACAGTATCGTTTTTTGGTCCTGTGTGCCAAGTTTGGTCCAATTCTGATAAGGTCGACCAGAATGCATATTTGGAGGCCCGCTACTCGATCCAACGGGCTAAATTGTGCACGGCCCGCCGGAATCCAACTTTGGACTTATGATTGGGTTCGTCTTCTCAAACCAGATCTGTAGACATATAGTTTGACGACTTTAGATACCATAGATACTGGCACACGTTTCGATACAAAATGGGTCCAACGACGGACATCGTTTTGACCCAAAATTATAATTTTGCCCATGTTTCAGAATTGGACTTTTGGACAGGCTTTTCCTAGATATATCTTTTTTACTAGAAACGTTCTTGATGTTTATTTTAGCATCCGGAGCCGTTCGTAGATTTTGAGATTCATTGCTGACGTACTTGATTGTTGGATTGCTATTCCGGCACCGCCATGCAAGATACCTTGCCACCTTACTCTGTAATTTACCTTATCTTATTTTTATTTATTTATATTCAACATTACTTATCTATTGTTAGTAGTGTGCGGCCAAGTCACACTTGGGTATAAAACGACTATATCGGTCATTTTACTTGTTTTGTTTTATTCTCTTGCATTAAATTAGCCTAGTGACCATCCATTGATAATGAGTTATTGATATATCTCATACGGTCTTGACACATGCTTTATCACATGTTGTGAGTCACATGTAGGACACGTACTCGCATAGTCGGCTGGCCACTGATACATCTGAGGCATACGACAGATAGGAGTAACTGGCAATAGAATTGTATGCTAGTAGACTTGGCGGTTACTAGAGGTTCATATTAGTCATGGAGATGACGATACTAGACATTGGATGGGAACAACAATACCTGACGTATGGGCTTCTATTACACTTTTCCTTGAAACTCGGAAGCTCCGCTGGAGATACGGGTATACATACCCCCTCAGGTTGGCCATTGACGTTCTTGAACGTTATGCACTTGGTCTCTGGTGCCCAAGAGGGGACTATACCGGATCCTATTATCAGCCAGGCTCATGCGTCGAAGGATTGTATCTCAACTGCATGTTCACAGTAGAATGGTTAGGAACCCTATTGCATGTATCACTTTATTTTCTATTATATATCACAGTTTATACGACATAGTATTTTTTGTATCTTGTTACGTCCTTCTGAGGACCTATTTATCTCTCCAGGGTTAGACAATTTTTCGCAGGAGTACGGAGTGGCATTGGATCCTTCCTACATCGATGATGAGGCATCTTCTGCTGATTTTAGTTTATTTGTACATTGAGACATTAGTGGACATCTTATATCTTTTTTCTTTCTATTTTGTGAAGGTTGGACTCCGATCATTTGAGACTATTTTTTATGGTTGTTTGGAGTGGGTATGTCCACCCGGCTATCTCTTTGATACACTTATTTATTCTGGATTCTTATATCTTCTGTGTTGAGCTGTGATAAGATTAGATTATTTTATTCTGGCCTGTGATTATTTTATATCTATAGCTTATGTAAGTATACGAGGATTCCATATATTGGAGTATTCTTCGTATATGTACAGCTGGCATGTCTACGTACTTGGTCCTAAGTATTTTGGGACTCGGGCGTTACTTCGTGTGCTAGGGTCTCTGTAGCAGAGCCTTGGAGTTGTTTCGTGTTCACTCATTTGTATCACGACACGGTGCCATGAGTGATTACCGGTTTGGCTATGCCTGGTATTAGAATTATCTTCAACTGAATATATGCATAGATGTCTATGGTAGTTACCTTTCATATTACATATTCTCTTTACTGTTACTTGGCATGTATATTATGTACCTTGCTATGTCCCCTGAGGACCTGGTGATCTCTCTAGGTAGTTGCTTATGTAGAGAAAGTTTGTTGATCCTGGTGGTGTTGCTGTGTTCAAGATGTTTTTTGCCTAAGCCTATAAGTTAGATATAAGAAAATTAGGTCGTATATGGTCTCTGGGGCCCCTAGATAGTCCCTAGTATATTATTTCACCACTTTATAATTTTCAGAATTTTATGAAGATTTTTAGATAATTTTATATATAATTTTATTATTTTCTTAAGCTTATATGATTTACTGTGGGAGCACCCAAGTGTAGTTTTGAGGCCAAAGAATTTATTTGGGCTCTAGAACCCTTAAAATATTTCTATATTTTTCTAGGAATTTTTAGGATTTTTTTGGGATTTATTTGGGATTTTTAGGATTTTTTCTGATTTTTAATTAATCATTTGTATTTAAAAACCCATTTCCCCCCTCAATTACACAGTCAGTCGAGCGGGAGGCCCACCCGTCAGCTGCTGAAGCGGGGAGGGGCAGGCCCACCCATCAGCGTCTGGGTGGAGCGCCACGTGGTTTTCCAAATTTGGAAGCCGAGCCAAGCGGCTGAGCTGGCTCACCCCAAAGCCGGCTCACATATGAGCCATTGGATCTGGGCGGGAGGCAGCAGATGCTGCCACATTTCCCCGCCCAGCCGCCTCAAGTCACCGACTTACTTCCTATATATAATAGTGTATTTTAGGTTTCCGAAAACCCTATATTATATTCAGCAGCTTTTTGTGGGAGAGTTCGGGAGAGTTCTTCGACTTCGCGGAGGGTTTGCTGTTGATCTAGACGTCCTTTTTGCACGACGTTTTTTTTGTTAGAAGCGTATTGAGGTTAGGTTTCTGAAAATATAATTTATTTTCTGGTATTTTGATCTCAAATTTCTGAATAATTATTTGAGTGTCAGTTGTCCAAAAATCAATACGTCGCACAGTTTTCGAGATTTCGAGTGATCTCGAACTCCGTTTCGCGATCTGTTTGAAGTTTTAGAAAGCTAACACCTAGCTCTACAACATATAATTTTTCCAAAAATTCAGAGTTTCATCTAGTATTTTATTTTGTTCATAGAATTCAGATTTGGTCAACGGTTCATCGATTTGGTCATGGTTAGCTATAATGGCGATAACTTTTGACCAAATCGTGATTTTGTGGCACGATCGATTCCAGTGCACTCATGGCACTGAAATATACCATGTCACTCACTCAAAATTTTGAATTCGTAATGTTTGACTAGTTAGTCAACAATATGTCTTGGTTTGCGTGCCACGAGTCCCGAATTTGGAACCGTGAATTTCCTTGGCCAAATATTTGCGTTTAGATTGTTATTTCATAAAATGATTTATTCCAGAATTAAGATATTATTAATTAATTTAACCTATTAGCCACTTTCTAGGATTTTTAGAGTGGAAATCGTTGTTCTAACTTGTGATTGTTTTTGTGTCGGGGTTGATCGGGCTACGACGTCATGACTTGTGACTTTATCATCTATCGGAGCAGGCAAGTATCACTATGACCTATGTTTCTTTTATTTTATACTGCATGTTTTATGTCGTCTTTTCACTATTACTTCCTTATTGTTCATGATTACTATTGTGCACGAGAGTTAGAATCGGTTGGATATACATACATGTTCATGCCTTACTTGTTGTTTCCTATTGTTTACAGTTTATCGTATTGCTAATGTTATCGTAGGGGACATGTATTGTGAGTGAGTCGGGCGGGGGAATACAACAAGTAAGCATGTGGTCAACGAATTGAATACAGATCCCATATACATTGATTATATAATATCAGTCATGCACCACACGTATGACTGACGAATATCCCAAGCCGTTTACATGCTGAAAGTTGGTATTCTAAAACACACAGTACACGTGACTTAATTATAGTTACTCTATTATCTACTGTTCTTCTTTCGTCAAAGTCTACCTTCTTATTGTTATCATGTCTTAGTGGTATGTCAAGTCTACCTTCATATTGTTATCACGTCTCAAAGGTACATTCTTATCATACAATGTCATGCCAATACTTATCTTCAGTTAAATTCCTTTTATCGTTCCTTCATGCTTGTATAATATATTGTGTAATGTAGTGTTATGGTGATCTTGCTCCAATCCTGACAGGATAACTATTTTTCATCTTTAGAGGACGAGATTTGCCCCGAGGTCTACGGTGAGTATGTTGGTGACCCTGACATCATTGGCGTACCCGATTCTAGCACTGATACGAATTAGCATATTTCCTTCCTTATGGATTCGCATTAGTTAGTAGTTATAGTTATGGATTTTAGTTGTCTATTTTATTTTCTGCTATCCGGGTTTGTTCCTGAGACTTTCTGAGTTGTAGTGGATTATTTCATATTTATAATATTGAGACTATTGGATATTTTGGTGATTATTGCTGGCTTAGTTGTGGATGATATATATGCGTGTTGTGACTGTTGTGGACCATTGTTATCGTAGACAACATACTACCGCCGATGCTGCGGCATAGGCTGGACTTGGACACGAACTCGTATCTCAAAATTGGGAGCGGGTCGTGACATATTTCGTGATTGTATTCCTAGACGACATCCTGGTCTACAGCAAGAATGAAGCAGAGCATGAGCAGCATCTCAGAGTTGTTCTTCAGATTCTCAAGGAGCACCAGTTGTATGCCAAGTTCTGTAAATACGAGTTCTGGCTCGATCGTATTTCGTACTTGGGTCATATCATTACCAGAGGAGGAGTAGAAGTTGATCCCCAGAAGATCGTGGCCATTGAGATATGGCCAGTACCCATCACAGTTGCAGAAGTTTGTAGTTTTCTTGGCTTGGTCGGCTACTACCGGCAATTTGTTTCAGATTTTGCTCGGATTTCAGCGCCATTGAGCCAGTTGACCCGCAAGGATGTACAGTTTGTTTGGACAGTAGAATGTCAGAATTCTTTTGAGAAGTTGAAGCGAGGTTTGATCACGGCACCCATTCCCACTCTTGCAGATGGGACCGAAGGATTCTCAGTGTATTGTGACGCTTCAGGCAGAGGTTTAGGATATGTTTTGATGCAACATACACTACACCATAATAGGTGATTTCTTACGGTTATTACTGTGACAAATATTTTTTGTCACTGTAATAATTGTTACGATTTGGGCGTGGTAAATATGTTGTAACGGTAATAACCGTAACAAATAATATTTTTCGTAACGGTAATAACCGTTAGAAAAATATAATTCATCACAGTTATTACTGTGACAAATTTACCAGTCGTCACAGTTATTAATGTTACAAAATATTTTTTGGTCACAGTTGTTAGTATGACTACAATGTATTTTGCTGTCACTATTGTCCACCCATTGTAACACCATTGTAACGGTTATCATCGTTGCAAATACAATTTTATATATATATATATATATATATATATATATATATATATATATATATATCAAACAAACAAAAGATAAGGCAAGTGAAAAGGACAAATTCCAGGAAAATGAGAAGAAGAAAAAAAAATTTAAAAGCACCTTAAATTCAGAACAAAGTTCAGTGAAGAAGCAAAGATGGGAAAGATAATAGCTTTTAGTCATATGTATCATCTCTTTCATATTAAAACAATCATGGGTCTATTCACATCATAGATAGGACATAAGGCAAAAGAGAAGTTCCAAACAGTTACAAATGTGGCACAAAACCCCTACATTACTCAAAAGGAACACCCAGTATCCAATCCTATACATGTATATCATGTGTATGTAGTAATGAAAATTGAACTTTAGATAAATGTAATTGTTGATTCATTTGTTGTTTTATAAAAAACAAGCACCGCCATCCTTGCTTATTTCCTTTCCTTCATTCACCCTTTTTGAGTTTTGGCGTGTTCAAGTGTAACATGTCTGAATATAGCTTAGAATTGCCAATCCGTTGGGCTTCATCTCTTGGAGTGGTAATGGGATGGAGGGAACTGGAGGTGGAGGGCGAAAGGGGGTGGAGCTGGTTTAACCCAAACAGCAGTCATTCCGATGTTAGAAGCGAATCTTGATGATGTTACAGAAGAACCGTGCATCTGCCACACCCGGTTGGTATGTGCTAGCGGACTGAGTTTGGGCCTCTTTTCTACGGCTTTTTCCTGCATTTGTAACCAAGTAGTCATGACACAATATTGGGCAAGGAATTAAGACCCAAACAAATTCCAAAATAAAGCAAAGGTACGCCGACAATAGAATAAACAGCTTAATGTACTATAATAAAAAGTTCCAGCAAGGAACTCATGTGGCTAATAGAATAAACATGTAACAATTTTAAAAATGATCTGAAACATCTTCAAGGGCATTTAGGATAGAGGGAAGTATAGTTTCATAACTAGAAATGATCTCGAATTGAAGGTGTTCATCAAATTGGCCCATATGTAGTATGCTGCTCCTAACTTGGACACAAAAACAAAAGAAAACTAGAAATGATCTCAAGGAATAAGCGAACTTTGCTTGAACAAGTGACTTACCTCTTGGCTCGGTCTGTAACTTGTGCCCATTTCGTGTAATTAAATTGAGTAATGTTAACTAAGCTTGCACTTTTCTTCTGTACTTGCATCTGGAGGCAAAAGAAAGCAATCTCCAATAACAGTTTCATAAAGAATTGAGGAAAACAAATGCTTACATTATCCTGCACAAACTAAGACTAGATATTTTTGAAATATGTACTGAAAAATGAAGATACATGTCATGAATTATTTAACTGCAGTATAAGATGTTTGACAAAAATTAAAATAACTTAACTAAAATCAAAAAATTATTCCTGTGAGCATTAAGCTCCTTGTTATTGCCTATAACTGCTGCAAACTGTTCATAAGGGAGGCGTCTCCTGAAATCCACAAAAGAAGTCCCAAGAAATGAGTAACTAGTTGTTAGTACTGTAAGATTAAGTCTGTATATAATGAACAAACCTAGCTTGGCGGAAGAACTATTTTCCATCTATACGAGGAGGACGTCCTGGAAAAGATACAAGCAAAGGGAGAAAGGAGTGGTAATTTAGAGACTTGCTTCGGAAATTGAAGGTGTCAGGTCTGAATACTAGGGCACATCTCTCAGCCTAAGTTTTAGTCCAGATTGTAAATGATACTTATAAGCATGATTTAAAATTCAACTGAACCAAACCTGTTTCAATTTTAAATCTCTCAAACTGATCCCACATCCCAAACCTACCAGTACAAAATTCAAAGGAATGCTGACGATAGTGACCGCCAATAAAATACCAGAAAATAGCTTATAGTATTCGGTACACTTGATATATTAGATAGTTCTTCGTATTTTGGCATTATTTAGTAGCCACTAATTCTTTCACTAACTCTATACACTTCCACTAAGACAAGTTATTTCCTGATCCAAAAAAAGGACTAGTTATTCACTCTTGTAAGAATTATTGCTTTAGTTTTTCATAATTTCTGGTATAAGATATCTTGCTTTAATGAACTTTGATCAAATTTCTATGTCAAAAAAATAATTCATTATATGGAATATTCAAATGCATCAACTCAGGCTAAGGCTGGACCTGGATAATACATGACATACAAACTGAAAACTTTCTTAGATATTTTTTAGTAGAAACTTCAGACCTGATAGTGAGCTTCTATCAGGAGGAGAGCTAGAAGCAGAGGATCTCTGGCTGGAACTGGAAGGATACCACGATGACAATGACACAGAAGAATGGTCTTGAAAATGAGACTTTGTTGGTGATACAGCACCAGAGGTGATCTTAGGTGATAATCCTGTAGTAGAGAAACCCCTCGAGGAATTTGCGAAAGATGACACTGTTGGTGTAGCAGTAGGTGTGAGCCACGGAGTGATATGTGGAGTCATAGAGTACTTATATCCTGAATGCCTTCATACTGTAAACAGGTAAGTGGGTCAAACTAATCACCATAATAGTATCCTTACAATGTACATGCTTTCAA
Organism: Iris pallida; assembly: GCA_029216955.1. Lineage (NCBI taxonomy): Eukaryota > Viridiplantae > Streptophyta > Magnoliopsida > Asparagales > Iridaceae > Iris > Iris pallida. The sequence goes on from JANAVB010017635.1 coordinate 51,617, forward strand.
TTTTATAAGATACCCTATTCAAAGAATAAAAAATGAGTGAATTCCTTATTCCTTATTTTTGTATAGAAAAGTGAGAGATGAGAAAAATTATTCCTTATTCCTGAAAAATTATAACTGGTGTTTACATATACATATGAACAATAAAGAACTGAGAAATAATCGGGTATAGTAACAGTTGTGAAACCTGAAATTAAACAGGCAGCATATAATATCCAACCATAAAATATTCAGGAAACTGTTAATACAAATCTTGCAAGCTCACCATATAGCATTCCAGACCGATCAAAAAGCTGCAAACATCATAAATTCAAATCAAGTATATATCTCTACTATTACAATACGGCATGGAAATGGCTCAAAAAATGAGCCATATAACCATATGTAAATCCTCCATTAAATAATAAAAAAATCACAAAAATTCTAACTACCACGTATGTATCTCATAACATAGTTAAGAATTTTTTTATTTTATAAAATCCTTTAAATCGTAAAATATATTCAATATTCAAATTATATTTAAACTAAGTATACGGTATTCTCTAACTAAATACATATCCAAAATTCTAAAAACATATCTATAACAAATCCTAATTAAAATATATTCAAATTATATTTTAATATAGTTTAATTTTTTATCTAATTTTTCAACAATATCATAGAATTCTTTACGTGAAAATGACTAGTATACATAAGAATGCTGAAAGAACGAAGAGGAGCACCTGCAGAAGAGCTGACATGAACATGTGAAATGCTTGAGTATTCTGATCAATTAGGATTGAAATCCGACCAAAGAAGTTGACAACACCATTCATCTGAATCAGATCAAATTTAGCATGCTCAGTACATCAATAACAAGAGCAAGAAAAGCTGAGCCATCTAATTCCTGGTCTCTAATTAAAGATACTTCAAGGTTTACAAATACAATCACAAATTTAGTAGGCCAAGAATATCAAATCTACAAAAGACTTGAAAAATAATTGATCAATAGATACCTACGTAACATCATCTGCTAAAATTGATCAATAAGTACCTATGTAATATCATCTGCAAAAATATTTTATATTCTGTGACGGAAAGGTATAACCACTTGATGCAATCTACTATATTGTTCAGAGAGCTCAAGAACCAAATAATTATTCTATCTTTTTGGAAAATATGACAAGTATGAAAGACGTACCACACGAAGAAAGGACATCCAGAATCCTGGCGGGGCCGAAGGGGGGCCAGATGGGTTATTTGGATCCTAATTACCGTATGGACCTGCCATACCCATTCCATAACCTCCCATCTGCCCTCCAAACCCACTGTTATACATGCTCCCTCCATACATTCCAGAACCTCCATAAAGTCCCCCTCCATATCCTCCTCCGTACATGCTATTATTACCATAACCACCTCCATATGCACCTCCAACTCCACCATATGAACCACCATACATGCTTGAGCCATAGCCTGAATTGTAGTTCAGATTAGAACCATAGCCTGTATGCAGAAAAAGAACTTCAGAATTTAACAATATCATATACAATGAGTTAATGTAAATGGTGCACATCCTTGTTGTAAGATACCTCCATTATTGTTTCCATAATTTTGCTCCCAAGGTCTTGAGGGTACAGGCCTCCCAAGAGTGTTTTGTCTGTTTGCAGGTGCATTGGCATTTGAGACGATTTCTCCAGGTCTTGCAGTCCCAGAGGCTTCAACAACTTCACTTGTGTTGCCAGAAGAGGGGGGCTTGAAAGGTGCAGAACCAGAAGAGGCCCCAGCTCGCTCCCAAGGCTTTGGCGGAGGAGAATTGCCTGCAGAGGTATGATCATAAACTAAATAAGAAATGTAAAGTTTTAGAGCTCCATCAAAAAAAAAACTGTGACATATTGCTGAACTCCCATATAGATATTCATCAAGTCTTGTCTAACTATATTGGAAGCTTTATCATCCTTCATGAAGAATTATACTATAAAACTATCAAAAGCATAAACAATTGAAAACTGAAGAGTGCAGGGCAAGCACAAGTCCACATGCACCCTAAAGGGGCAGACGATACAGACTGGAAAAGTTTCATACTTTTTAGCTCTTTCAAATATATAGACAACAAATATTCCACTATGGCTTCTTGAGGATCAAAACTGCTGTCTATATTGTGAATAAAATATAAAAACATCAATATAGCAAAGGCTGTTTTCATTTTATTACTATTAAAAAAGCCAGATGGCTCAACAGCATGATACAATTATACAAACTGCTAATAACATGATTTGGTAACCATCATAGTCCTACTCATTTACAGTTTGTTGAATGTTTCTCCCCTAATAACTACCATTAAAAAAGCAGCAAAAAGTTCCAAAGATTTAAAAATCCTGACCCCTATTATAGTGATACCAAAAAGAATATACAAATCAAACATATCAAAACATTGAAAGTCAAAGAATCTGATAAGCAAACTAAAGATCGCGGAACAGAGTAACCATTGCCAGTTCTTTAAATCAGTTCTACTGTATTGCATAAATGTAATTTTTTTTCTTTTCTTTCTTAATGATGCCTAATGTTCTTAAATATCCCAAGAAGAAGTATAAGACATTCTTTGTGTCTCTTGCATGCATTGAGACATAGAAACTATGCTTTAGCAATTAAACTAGCAAACAATTCTCTGAAAAGAGAAGCGAGGATATTGTCTTTTGTATCAAATGAATTGTTTCTCTATTCACAAAAAATTTTTAATGTCAAAGTTTATTTCCCTACACAAAATAGTTCAAGAAACCATGGGGACAATGTTGTAGTAGATACCTGGAAATAGGTTATAGTACAAAGCTTTCTTATATGATTATGATATAATGGTTTCTTCTATCAACTAAGAATGGAAATTGCAAAAGGTTTGATGCACATTAGGAGATGGAACAACTGATGTGAAGCAATACTTGGAGAAGGATATAAGATGTGAAGCGAAAACTGACATCGCATATGAGAGGTGATGCAAGAGATATGTTTCTATGAAAGGTGAGCACAAGTATCAGTGAGTGTTTTCCAATCAAAATGGAGACTGGGGGGTACGAGCCTACTGATATATAAGGTTCCTAAATAGTGGTGACTAAACTATACGACTACCTGTCAACATAATGCTGTCAACCTAATCTCAACTGCCAGATCCTGGGTTAAGGAAACAATTAACTGAGAGGGGGCTTGCCAGAAATCTTTTGAATGTTAGTGGACAGGAAACCCACCTTATTGGTGATGCAAAAGCCCATCAACCATTCTACCTGATGCAAAATTCTTATCCACAGAAAAAGATAGAGATCGGGCTTACCATAACCTAGAATATGACTTTTCGCAGATAAAAAACCTCAACCCTATGAAATTTATGCACAAGTTGCCAAGGAGTGGTCTCTAAAGAGACTCTTTCCAACAAGATCAATCTATAGAAATCATGGTAATCAAGGTTTAGGAGAATAGGATATGGAAATTCATAGATGGTACTAGCTGGCCACTCGTGAAGATGTCAACCAACTATCAATAGTTATAATAATCTCAAAAGAGTTCTATGTTTTGCTTGTTTTCTAGTATATACTGAATGTTAGACAGATATCTTCATAAGTGCCTCTTATGCTGGTATGTGCAGACATTTCTGCATTACCATATCCTCCTTTTTCGACTTGTGATTAGCATGATTTATCTAGAATTTTGGTCTAGAAATCCTCTATGGAGGCCACTCCTTGGGTGCAAGTGCATAATCTTCATAGGATTGAAATGTCAACCACAGTTGATATATACGATTTATAATATACAACAAGATAGAACATCAACACTCTTAGGGTGTGTTTGGTAGGAGGGAAAAGTGAGGGGAAGGAAAATGTAGGAGGAAAAAGTGGAGGGAATGATTAATTTTCTCTTGTTTGGTTAGGAAGAAAAAGTAGAGGGAAGGAAAAGTGGATGGATTAGTTTTTCTTTCAAACCTAAGAAATTCAATCCTCCCAAAAGTGGAAGGAAAAGTGGATGCATATCCTAATTTACAATGATATCCTATAGAAATTATATTATTTAAAAATTGTTCAATGGAGTTAAATGGTAAATAAATGATTTAGTTGAGGATATAATTGGTAAAAGATTTTTTTTCTTTCCTTCCCCTTTTCTTTCCATACCAAACAAAGAAAAGTGTTTTCCCTCCATTTTCCATCCTCACCAAACACTTGAATTGGTCAAATTCCTTAAACTTCAATCACAGTAACCAAACAAGGACTTTGGAGGTTTCTTCTTGGTTGTATGAGCTCAATATGTGTGACTAAAATAGATAAGCGATGCAAAGCAAAATGGAATATGAGGTCAATCACTACCAAATTACAGTACTTTAGCGACGGTCATTTAGCGACGGACATTTTCCGTCGCTATCACCGTCGGATCCCCGACGGATTTGTGACGGAATACCGATGGAAAGCAGTGGACATTTTTTTTATTTTTTTATGTCCATATCCGTCGCTATGCCGTCGATAGGTAGTCGGCCATGTAGCGACGGTTTTATATCCGTCGCTAGAACGTCGCATATTTTGGCGGCAAAAGCCTAAAATATTGGCGCGAGATTTACTGACGACTTAGCGACGGAATAATCCGTCGCTACCCGCGCGAGATTTACTGACGCATTAGCGACGGAATAATCCGTCGCTACTCCGTCGCTAAATTTACGTTCCAGACTTAAGTTGAAACGACGGGGGGAACTTTTTCATTCCCCCCAAATTTCACTCTCTCTCCTCTCTCTCTCTCTCTCTCCCGCGGTGATCGATCGGCGACCCCCTCTCCTATCTCTCCCGCGGCGGTGATCGGCGACCCCCTCTCCTCTCTCTCTCCCAAAGGTATTCCCCTCTCCCTCTCTCTCTTCTCTCCTTCTCTCTCTCTCTCTCTCTCTCTTTCTCGCTCTCTCTCTCTTGTGCGCGCGCGGTGGTCGTGGGTGCAGCGGGCCGGGGGCGTCGGGGGCTGCGGGAGCGGCGTCGACTGCGGGGGGCGGCGGTGGCGACGGTGGCGGGGGGTGTGGAGGGGGCGGTGGGAGGGGGCGGGAAGCGTTGGAGGGATGGGGGCGCGCGGGGGCTGGCCGCGGGGTGCGGGGGGTTGCGGAGGGGGGCTGGCCGTGCGCGGGGGGCGGGGGGTGTGGAGGGGGCGGTGGGATCGAGGGGGCGGGCAGCGTTGGGGGGGGTACGATGGGGGCGGGGGCTGGCCGCGGGGTACGGGGGGGTATGTGTGGAGGGGGCTGGCCGGACACACATACACACGGACACACACACATACGGACACACGGACACACACACACAGACACACACACACAGACACACACACACACACAGACACACACACACACACACGGACACACACGGACACAGACACACGGATACACACACACAGACATATATATATATATATATATATATATATATATATAGGCATAATTTTAAGATGCTTAATTAGTTTACCTTATATATATAAGGTAAACTAATTATGGTAAACTAATTATGCCTATATATATCTATATATAGGCATAATTAGTTTACCTTATTTTAGAGTATGACTACGTAGCTAGTGTGTAGAGTAGTATATGGTTACTAGATCCTAGTGTAGAGTAGTATGTAGAGGAGTATGGCTACTAGTGATATATAGATATGTAGGTCCATGTGTATCTGTATCGGACTATTGCTATCGGTATCGAACTATCGCTATCGGTATCGGACTATCGCTATCAGTATCGACCGTATATACTTAGTATCGGGCGTAGCGGATTAGTATCGATCAGTATATGAGTATATTCCAATGCCATAGAGGAAGGTCAACAAACTGATAGCTTCTATGGCATTAGAATCTACTCATATAGGAATGAACTTGAACTGATGGGTGTTGTAGTCGATTTCAGCGAAGGATCGTCCTTTGTAGCATCTGGACTTCAGTTGCCAGCAGAGCCAGGAGATGTTACGGCGGAAACTGCTCTCATGTTACTTCTCCTCCTCCACCATGGCTCTGGACACATCTGCTCCTCCTTTCTTCCCTTCTTCTCGACTATCTCGGCCTCCTATTCGGCCTACTATTCCGATATGCGTTTGATACGGTCTACCTAACCTATATACTGATACTAATCTGTTACTCTCTGATATTAAGTACATCCGGCTTACTAGCTAGCGGATCCACCAGTTACATGATTATATACTAATTATGTTAGATTGTGATACTAAGTAGCCTCGTCGTAGGCCTAGCGTGTTATCCACAAGTTTAGTTTTTCTTACGATATGAGTATCGGTATCGGGCTATTAATTCTTATGTTTAGTTTGTCTTACGATACAGATATTCACATCAAATCGAGCATGAATCGTTACTTTGTTGATCATACATGGATGTACAAACGACAACACGAGAGCAGAATTGGTGTGAGTGACGATTTTCAGGCAGGTGTGGAAGTATTTCTTAAGTATGCCATGAGCAAAACTCAGTACATGGACGATAACAAAATCAAGTGTCCATGTGTTAATTGTCACAATAGACGTTTCGAAGAAGTGATGACTGTGAGAGATCATTTGACCCGTAAGGGTTTCGTACGTGATTACGGCCTGTGGTCATCGCAAGGTGAATTATATTCAGAAAGACAGGCTGCAGAAGCTGGTACTTATGCTTTTGAGGATAATGCTGCAACGGATGTCCTCGAAGACGACATATGCTCTGTGGATCATGGAGACATGCAGAACCTTGCACGAGATATGGTATATGCTGCGGCAGGGCCTAATTTTGATCCGGAGGATCCTAATCCCGAGGCAAAGGAGTTCTATGATATGTTTAAGGACGCAGATACTCCTCTATATCCTGGTTGTGAGACTCATTCTGCACTGTCAGTGACGATGTGGTTGTTGAACATAAAGTCTGATTTTAACTTGCCACAAGCTTGCTATGATCGGATCACACAATTAACTAATGAGGTGTTACCGAAGGAATCAAAAGAGCTCCCAAGAAACTTCTACAAGTCAAAGATGATGGTCCGACAACTAGGACTAGAAAACGACGTCCTTACAAGTATATGCATTACTTGTCGATCACGAAGCGCTTACGGAGGATGTATATGTCTCTGAATACAGCAGAACACATGACGTGGCACAGTGAAGATCGCATAAAGGACGAAGGAGAATTGTCACATCCTTCGGATGGGGAGGCGTGGAAATATTTTGATTTGTGTCATCCTGATTTTGCTGCAGAGCCTAGAAATGTACGCCTGGCGCTATGTTCTGATGGCTTCGCCCCTTTCGGACAGTCGGGATCTCAATACTCATGCTGGCCGGTCATTCTTACCCCTTACAATCTGCCACCATGGATGTGTATAAGACTCCTTATATGTTCTTGACAGCTATCATACCTGGTCCCAAAAATCCGACAAAGAACATCGATATATATTTACAGCCGTTGGTGGATGAGCTGAAACAGTTGTGGGAGATCGGCGTCACGACCTATGATATTTCCAGAAAACAAAACTTTCAGATGAGAGCTTCACTCATGTGGACAATCAATGATTTTCCAGCATACGGTATGCTGTCGGGATAGAGTACGCACGGCAACATGTCTTGTCCGATATGTATGAAAAATAGTAAAGCGTTCCGCCTTAGACATGGAGGAAAAACTTCTTTCTTTGACTGTCACCGTCAATTTCTGCCAACGAGACATCCTTGGCGAAAGAACAAGGACGCGTTCAGATATGGAAAACAAGAATTTTCTGAACCTCCTGCCAGATTATCGGGATACGATATTTGGGAAGATGTAAAGGAATTGCCCACCGCAATGGAAGATCCATCGAACAATCGTGTCGAGGGGTTCGGACAAAGCCATAACTGGACCAAATGGAGTATCTTCTGGGACTTGCCTTATTGGAAAGATAATCTTATTAGGCATAATCTTGATGTCATGCATATCGAAAAGAATGTGTTCGATAATGTCTTCAATACCGTTATGGATATTAAAGGAAAGACAAAGGACAATCCAAAAGCAAGACAAGACATGGCCGAGATATGCAAACGTCATAATCTAAACTTGATACAAAGGGGAGCTGGTGGACAAGTAACTAAGCCGATAGCGCCATACGCATTGAGCAAGGAAGATAGATTAATAATCTGCAAGTGGATATCTACTTTAAGATTTCCCGACGGCTATGTGTCGAATTTGTCTAGATGCGTTGATCTCAATGAACGCAAGCTAACAGGAATGAAGAGTCACGACTGCCACGTGTTTATGGAAAGATTACTGCCCATTGCGTTGAGAGAGTTGTTGCCTTCTGCTGTATGGGTTCCGTTGGCCGAGCTGTCTACATTCTTCAGGGATATCTGTTCAACTAAGCTCACGGTGCAACATATGATACAACTTGAGGAGAAGATTGTCTTAACAATTTACAAGTTAGAGAAAATATTTCCACCGGGTTTCTTCGACAGTATGGAGCATCTACCGATTCATCTAGCATACAAAGCCCGTGTCGGTGCATCTGTTCATTATCGATGGATGTACCCCTTTGAAAGGTAAATAAAAATCGATATAATTTAAGTGGATTTTACAATTCATTGTTAATTCTCAAGATAATTTGTCTCTCTAGGTATCTACATCATCTAAAGAAGAAAGTTGGCAACAAGGCTCATATAGAGGCTTCGATATGCGAAGCATATCTTATCGAGGAGGTGTCAAACTTTTGCTCCATTTATTTCGATACTCATGTTGAGACAAATTGAAATAGACCTCAAAGGAATGACGAAGACGTTGAGGAAGGAGGTATATTTAATTTAAGGGGCAAGCCTATTGGGGCTAGTAAGAAACGGTGGTTGAGTGACGATGAGTATGATGCCGCTCACCGATATGTCTTGTTAAATTGTGACATACAAGAAGTGAGAGATTTGGAGAAGTAAGTGACTACACCTCGTTATAATCTCTAATTTGGTGAGGTTAGTGACTACACTAATTTTTATTCTCTCTAACAGTGTATTTAGAGATGAAGTCAAAATAAGGACACCCGATATTACCGATGAGAGACTTCAAAGAGAGGTTGATTTTACCTTTCCGTCATGGTTTCGAGATTACGTAAGTAACTGAGATAATATGTTATGCGGCTACCATTTAAATATATATATGCCACTAATACATTTAAAGTTTACAGGTTTTATTAGCTGAACCAAGTACACTCACAAATGAGAGCATCCGTTATTTGTCATTGGGACCGAAGAAGCATGCAAAGACTTGGCCCAGCTATGTCGTTAATGTTCAAATGTGAGTGGTTCGATACGACACCAAATATCGGTTGGAGAATCGATAAACAATTTGGATTCGTCGATATAAATCATCGCAGGAGGTATAGAGGGTCCGACACGTTTGCGATAGCAAGTCAGGCTGTTCAAGTCTACTATACAAGCTACCCAAGGCGTCGTAGAGATCGCTTTGACTGGTGGGCAGTATGCAAGATTAAATCTAGAAATACATTCAACGTTGGAGACCCAGCATACCAAGAGGACCAGATCGAAAAGCCCCAATATTTGGGACAACAGTCTTGTGACATGGATGTTGAATTAGAGGTTGATATACCTCTTGCTGATGAAAATAGAGGGGAGAAAGAGGTTGATATACAAGACTTAGATGTCAACCAGGGGAGAAAGAGGCGTCTTGTCCCAAGTATTGAGACTGAAGAAGAAGAAGAAGAAGAAGAAGAACTTTATGAGGATGAGGATGAGGATACAGATGAATTCGATGATGAGGATGATGATGATGATGAGGCCGAGGCCGAGGAAGAGGACGATGACGATGATTAAATATCGCTATATTTCAGTTGTATCTTGAAGCACCCAATATCTAGTCTCGAATCCTAAATTATCCTATTACATTTGGATTTACAATTACAAGTCTAGTGGAACACAAGATGCCCTTTCATCAAAAGTTACAAGAATTGTACTTTGTGGTATTGGTGCATGATTTTATCAGATTTTGTGTATCTAGCTTTTATTCGTACTTCACTTCTGATTGTAATATTTATTTCAGTTTGGGATATTTGCGTATTATTGTATGAGTTTCTTTTTGCAGATGGCACTCCTAGGCCTACTCGTCTGGGCGGCACTCATCGCCCTGCTGCTGGTATGGATATGTTTAGGTTTATATTCATTTATAAATCTATGTTGTCGGTATTTTGTTTATGTGTTTTATTTACAGGGCATGGTTGCGAGCACCGGTACTGGTGGTACTGGCCGTGGTCGTGGCGGTGGCGGCGGCGGCGGCGGTGGTGGTGGTGGTCGTGGGCGTGGGCGTGGGCGTGGTGGTAGCGGTCGTGGTCGCCAGCCGCATTCCCCGGATGTGACCTCCGAGCCCGACTTGGAGAGCCCGATCACAGGCTCTTCCCGCCGTCATTCTTCCTCGGTGCCACCGACATCGTCGTCGAGGCCTGTGACTCCATCCGCTAGCGGATCCGTTCCGCCACCGGATGTACCAGCGGATGCAGCAGCAGATGCAGCAGGGGGCCCAGCAGTTACTGCAGGGTGGGCCTCGGAGTACCCCGGGATTCAGTTTCATCCTGATACCGGGGAGTACATTCGCGGACCCGCGGATCCCCCGACGCCACCAGAGAGGCTGGTGGGCGAGTTCCGACGAGAGCTATGGCCCGCTGGTGAATCGTAAGTAAATTTAAGTTAATTTATTAAATTTGTTTCATTTATTCAAGTTAATAATCCAGTCGTTGCTTCTTTATAGGTTTTTCCCGTAGGATGCTGCCCGGATTCTAGGGCGCATTATCCGGGATAACTACCATGGCCCCTACATCAATTTTTCTGAGGTGCCTCAGGACATGAAGTACGTCTGGCTCGACGAGATGAGGGTATAAATCCGTCGGTGAATTATTAATTATTCTTTAAATCATTAAATTTTTTATTACGTAATATTTGAATTTGTATGTCAGAGGACGTTCTGGTGGCCCCCCCATCGCGAGGAGGCGATCCGCAGGACCTACAAAGCCGTCGCCGGGAAGAAGATACGGGATGCGGTGTACGACCTTCGTACAGCGCATACGAGAAAGGACTGGATCCGGGCGGAGTACTATGAGCAGATGTTGGAGAAGATGGATACTCCGCAGTTCAAGCTGAAATCGGAGAAAGCTAAGGCTAATCGACAGGGCGCGGGTCTGCATACGGGGGGATCAAGGCCCTACGCATCGACGCGTGCAGATTTGGTGAGATAGCGCAAATTCAAATTTATTCTATTATTTAATTTCGTACTCTTAATATACGAAGTTAATTAAATTCTACGTATGCAGGTCCGACGGGCGGTGAAGCAGGGGAAAGAGGCGGAGACGGTCACCGCTCACGATATATTCGTGCATACGCACAAGAGGCGGAAGGACGGGAGCTTCGTCGACGCGAGGGCCGAGGAGACTGATGTAAGTACTTACGTTTATGAGGCACTTAGTCGTGAGACACTTAGTCGGCTTGAGATCGAGCCCCCTTCCGAGAATGTCGGCGAAACGACGCCCACCCAGACGCACTCTTCTATGGCCGCTCGCTACGACGACGTGTTCGTAGAATCCGTCGGCGGCGTTAGGAAAGGGCGCGTCTACGGCTTAGGTTCCATGGCGCCCTCGTTGCAGCCGTCCTCGAGATATCTATCGCCTCCGCCTCCCCCAGTGCCCCCGGTTGACGATGTGAGGGGGCAGCTTGAGACTCTGACCTCCGCGGTGTCAGATTTGCGGGCGATAGTGTTGGGGCACTATCCGTCTGCTCCCGGTCCGTCTGCTCCCGGTCCGTCTACTGCTGCTGCCGGTGCTTCGGATCGACCTGGTCCTTCTTCCCCCGGACGGCTTTCGTTTAACCGCTCTGCGGACGCCCGCATCGTATCGGATAACACCATCTTGACGTTCCTTGACATGTTGTCGCCACAGCAGCTACGCGCGCTTCCAGACCATGTCTTGTCCCAAGTGCCGACACACACGGTGGAGGAGTACATACGCAAAGCGGATGCGGCGGCACGAGCACGAGACGATCCGACGGACGGGGTTTGATTTTGTTTATGTTGTTGGTTTTGTAGACATTTGGATACATTGTATGATCGGATATTTTTTTTATGTTTGGATAATTTAATGTTGGATATTGGATGTATTGTGTTGGTAATATTTTATTGGATATTGGATACGTTGGATATTGGTGTCGGATATGGATATTTTGCATATGGATATTGGTGTCGGATATGGATATTTTGCATATGGATATATGGTGTTGTATATGGATATTTGGCATGTTTGATATTGTGTTGGATGTGTTGTATAAACAGGAAAGAGTCTGTTTGCTGTATTTTTTTTTTTCAAAAATTAGAAGTTAGCGACGGACAGGCGACCCCTCAGCGACGGATAGCCCGTCGCTAACTGGAGAAACTGAGGTTAGCGACGGATTGGCGACGTAAAAATCGTCGCTAACTGGAGAATTTTACATTGAGAGACGGTTTAGCGACGGAATATCCGTCGACCTGGTTCTGTTTGATATCAATAAATTTTGCAGTTAGCGACGGATTGGCGACTAACTTACGGCGGACTGGCAACAAAGTCCCGACGGACTATCCGTCGCTAACTGTAGGAATTCAATTTTTTGACGGATTGGCGACGGAATGTCCGTCGCTACCTGGAGAATTTTACCTTGAGCGACGGTTTAGCGACGGAATATCCGTCGACCTGGTTCTGTTTTGATGTCCATAAATTTTGTAGTTAGCGACGGATTGGGGACTAACTTACGGCAGAATGGCGACAACGTCCCGACGGACTATCCGTCGCTAACTGTAGGAATTCAATTTTTCGACGGATTGGCGACGGAATATCCGTCGCTACCTGGAGAATTTTAAAGTTAGCGACGGTTTAGCGACGGAATATTCGTCGACATGGTTCTGTTTGATGTCCATAAATTTTACAGTTAGCGACGGATGTTTTGTCGCTAATACGATGCTAATCCGTCGTCCACCTCGGCGGATTAGCGATGGCATAACGACGACCTGCCGTATGGAAAAATCTCTGATACGCTTTTACCGACAAATTTACGACGGATTAGCGACGGAAATTACGTATCAGAAAATCCCTGATACGGTTTTACCGACTCTTTAGCGACGGAGTTTTCCGTCGCTAACCCTATATCCTGATACATGTTTCGACGAAAGCTAGTCGGTAATCCGTCGCTATATATATTTAAATGCGCCGACGGTATTCCGTCGCTAAGTCGTCGCTGAGCGACGGAGTAGCGACGGATATGTTTTAGCGACGAGGTTATTCCCGACGGCTGTTTTACCAAAATATCCGTCGATAATCTGTCGGTATTTATTTTTGGCGATGGAATACCGACGGATAAGGCCGTCGGTAAATCCATGTATTTTGGTAGTGAATTTAGTTTGTACTTTGTAGGTGGTTTGGCTTATTATGATTGGTTAATTATGTTTTATTTGGTTGAAGGGTTTATTTTGTAGTAGGTATTTTAGTCCAATGAGAAGTTTACCATATATGAGGTCCTAAATTCGATTTTTAAGACATCTTTTTTTTCAAAAAAAATAGAGTCAAAGTTATAAGTGAATATTTTGGCCATTCGGTTTATATATAGAGGCATGGATCTTCAGTGTAATGGATAGCTAATGAATGGATGTTGACTCTTCTTTTTGGGTTAACCGTGCGATGCAATTTTGATTAAGTATGATATTCTAATGAGTGTATGGGCGAAGCCTAAGAAAATGAGTGAAGCCTTCTTCCATACCTTTTTACTTATTTCTGTATAGCAAATCCATCCGTAATTTCCTATTTTATAATATAGAAATATGATTGCCTTTTTCTATTCCATCACAACAAATGCCAATCGAAATCCCTGAAAAACCATTCTAAATTCCTCTAAAACAGCCTTAAACCTTATACCGCTTATCCCCTGTAATCACAATCATAAAACTTTTATATTGAAAAACTGCCTCTTCATTCCCTAAAACCCAAGTGCATAGTGCAGTCTAGGCTGTCTAGCAGCCATTTTCATCCTTGAATACCCTTACAAAAATCATCTAAAATATTAAATCCCAATTTTCTTTAAATCCAATATCTATAATATTCATACCTTCAATTCTAAAATTTCAAATATTGTTTGTTTCCAATACTCGCTTCTTTATCAGATTTTTCAAATCTAAAGCACGAACTTTATAAGTCAGTAACTTAATTTTTGATGATTTACCAAAATTATCGAATCTTATTCACTACTCATGTTGTAAACTGAAATCGTAACTTATTCAGATAAGGAGTAAGTGAATTATGCCAAAAAAAATTAGAAAAGGAAAGAGGAGATGAGTATGTACAGGAATACTGAAAAATAACAACAATATTTGAGCCTGGAGTATTTGAACAACACATACAGGAAAATAGCATACAAATTATTGAGGGGAACTTTCTACAACTGCATAAAAAAGCTTATAGAAGGAAAAATGGGAAATGAAAAGAAAAAATTTATTGAGGATAGATTTCACCCAGGTATCATCAAGAGAGATGGAGCACAAGTCATTCTTCTCAAGCGAATCGATGCCATTATTTTCCATGATCTCATCGTTATTGTTCTCAGCAACCATTGTTCTCCACGATTTTTAGGGTTAGGGTTTGGATCCAGAGGAGATTGAGAGTGTGGCAGAACTGGTGATGGCGCCTGTGAGGATGGTGGTGGCGGAGGGCTGGATCGGGATTGCTGAGATAAGAGGGTGTCGGAGGGAGTGAGGAGAGACATGATTGGAATGGGAAGTAAGGAGAGAGAATGAAATAAGGAGGGATATAAAATTAGAAGAGAAAAAGCTGAAATTTTTGTCACACTCTTTTATTTCCATGTAACGGTATTTTTTGTTACAATAAATAAATCAAATAAAAATATCAAAATATTATTTTAGTAACACTTTTTTAATTATTGTTACGGTAATTACCGTGACAACCTTGTAACAGTAATAACCGTTACGAATTAGGAAAAAAAAGTGTTACAAATTGACTGTTTTGGTGTAGTGATAGAAAGGTAATAGCTTATGCGTCACGTCAACTTCGTGATCATGAGAGGAATTACCCAACCCATGACTTGGAGCTAGCAGCGATAGTGTTTGTACTTAAGCTTTGAAGACACTACTTGTATGGAGATAGGGTAGAGATTTTCACCGATCACAAGATACTTCAAGTATATATTCACTCAGAAGGATCATACCATGCGTTAGAGGAGATGGCTAAAGCTGCTTATGGATTATGATGTCAACCTGCAGTATCATCCTGGGAAGGCCAACGTTGTTGCAGATGCATTGAGGAGGAGAGACGGAGTTTATTTTCTAACGGCACAGCCAGAGTTGTTAGCAAATCTTCAGAAGATGGGTATTGAAGTTGTCCTTCCTACCAATATGGTGTTGATGGCCAGCATGCAAGTTCAGTCCAGTGTAGTTGAGAGGATCCTGATGGCACAGTTAACAGATTCCAAGCTTCAGCGGCTCAGAGCAGAATGTGAGGCAGGACGGGGACCAGAGTTACGCCTTCATAAAGTTGGTACACTTTAACATGGTAAGCATCTTTGTGTACCCAGTAGAGATATCAGATAGGAGATCATGGGAGAAGCTCACAGTTCGTAGTATTCCTTTCATCCGAGTGGCACGAAGATGTATCGTGATATCTATCAGCACTTTTGGTGGAATGGCATGAAGAGGGAGGTAGCCGAGTTTATCTCTCGGTGTTTGGTTTGCCAACAGGTTAAAGCTGAACATCAGAGGCCAGCAGGACTTCTTCAGCCCTTGCCGATTCCAGAATAGAAATAGGAGCATATAACCATGGATTTTATGACTGAATTACCTAGGTCCCCAGCCGATAGAGATGCTATTTGGGTTATTATAGACATGCTCACGAAGGTGGCTCACTTTATCCCATTTAGAGTTGGTTAGTCGACGGCTCAGCTAGCAGAGATGTACCTCAGACAGATCGTCAGACTTCATGGAGTACCAGTCAGTATCACCTCGGACAGAGATTCAAGGTTTATGCCATACTTTTGGCGTAGTTTGTAAGAGAGTTTGAGAACTCACCTCCACTTCAGCTCAGCTTATCATCTGCCGACAGATGGTCAGTCAGAACGTACCAAACGAACCTTGGAAGATATGTTGAGATCTTGTACCCTCGACTTTGGTGGTTCGTAGGAAGATCAGCTGCACCTGGTGGAGTTCTCGTACAACAACAGTTTTCAAGCCAGTATCCAGATGGCACCGTTCGAGGCACTATATGGTAGGAAGTGTAGATCCCCGCTAGCCTGGGATGATATTGGAGAGAGGCAGATGCTCGATCCAGAAGTGATTGCTCAGACAGTTGAGGTGGTCAGAAGAGTCAGAGATCATCTCCGAGTTGTCTAAGATCGCCAGCGCCATTGGGCTGATTCTCATCGGTGCCCCATTGAATTTTCTGTCGGCGACCATGTATTCCTAAGGATTTCGACTAATCTTGGCATCATTCATTTCGGCATACGAGAAAAGCTTAGTCCTGGGTATATAGGGCCATTCGACATTCTGGAGCGAGTAGGTGATGTATCCTATCATCTCGCTCTCCCGCCGTCATTGCGTGAGGTGCATGACGTGTTCCATGTATCCTAACTATGATGATATATCCCAGATCCAAGCCATATCCTGGATCATTCAGAATTGGTTGTTGGTACCAACCTTTCGTATGAAGAGAGGCCCGTGTCTATATTGGACCGAAAAGAGAAGATACTCAAGAACAAGACTATCAAATTAGTCCGTATTGCTTGGGGTCATCACTCTTTAGGTGAGTCAACGTGGGAGCATGAGGATGATATCCGATCGTGATATCCCGACCTGTTTGACTCGCAAGGTGTAATGTCTTTCTTATGCCTTATGCTCTCGATTCCTTGCTTGAATGAATGATTGCATGGTAGACTACTTATTATAGCTTGTCTGTGGTTAGTGTGGCTTGTCCTTGCCTCTCTAGCCTCTTAATTAAATTTCGAGGACGAAATTCTTTTAAGGTGGATAGAGTTGTAATAACCATAGGTCATATTACGTATTTTGGAATACGTGTACGTATTTGGAATACGTATACGTATCTTGACTCGTATTGCATGTTTTCTTGTATGATATATTTGGGAATTTCATTGCTTGGTTTATCTTGGTTTGGTTCGGCTTGGCTTGGTTTGCTTTTGAGTTCATCATGAACCAAAGGAAATCCTCCTACCTACCACCATCACCATTATTAACCCATCCCCTTTTCTCTCTCCTCATTACTTCTCATTTACTCTTCTTCTTCCTTACCATTTACTCTTCACCTACCTGAGAGAGGGGGAGAGCTTAGGCAAGTGCATCTTGCTTCATGAAGGAACTCAACTTTTGTTGTTCCATTCTTTTATAACATCCTGAGACACTTTAGTACTTAGCATTTTTAATTTCCATGGCTAAATTTATGTAGATCTAAGTTTATTTCATTTTTAAATTTTTTGGGTTTTGATCTATTTAACCTTGTTATTTCCAAGTTTTGATGGTTCTATGTTGTAGAGAATTTTATTTTGCCCCATTTTGACCTATGGAAGTTCAGATTCTGACCTCGGATGATGGATTTATGGAGCTTGGAAGCATGGCCTTCATGGTTCTTCTCGAAAATTTGGAGAAGAAGAACAGTGCTTGACTGCATGGATTTTTCATGCGGCAAGTTTTTTTCCTCAGCCGCAGGAACTTCCCCAGCCGCATAAATCTTCCAGCCGCAGGAACCAATTTCTCAGCCGCATGAACTTTTCATTCCGAGCCGCATGACTCTGATTTAACTTCCAGCCGCATGAACTTTTTCCTGAGACGACTCAGATCTTGAGCCGAATGCGCCCTGATTAATTCGGCCGCATGGACTCGCAATTGCCTTTGTCGCATGGCATTTGTTTGGACTGGGCCGTATAAGATCCATGTCTCCGAGCCGCATGAGACCCATTTTCCTCCTGGCCGCATAAAGACCCCTTCCTTCCAGCCGCAAAAACTCGGATTGGTTCCTGGCCGCATGAGCTCTGATTCCTATACCGCATGAGCCTAGTCTCCCAGAATCGCATATGCCTTTAAACCCCGACCGCATAAACTCGAGCCGCATGAGCCTACTGATTTTGGCCGCATGAACTCATTTTCCTGAGCCGTATGACTCCTCCCCTAGCCTTGTCCCTTTACTATTTTAATTGTTATATGTATTATGATCCTCTGTGTAACTTGGGTCCCTTGATAGAATGCTTGTACTATGTTATCTTGCACATGTACCATGAATACGACAGTGACCTGTAGTGGTGCACTCTTGACAAGTAACATGACATGATAGTAGTCCGCCGTGGCGCACTCTTGACAAGTAAACCCGACATGATATACCTTGATATGTTGTTACGACGGTTAACATAGCATGACAAGTATGAATGACCTGGACACCGTGGACGATTATGCTTGTACAAATGAACCAGCCTCGTCTTGTATCATATCTAGGACAGGGATCCCTAAGTACCACGGTCAGGGGTACCTATTGAAATTGACTAAGGCTAATAACTAGAATAATACAGTAGTCATAAAGAAATTTTCTCGGCTACAGGCAATCCCGTTATCTGGGCACCCCACCTGGAATCTGTAGCCTGCCGTCGAGTAGGGCACATTTCCAGCACACAGTCATGTGGTGCACCTTTCAAGCTACTTAAGGGTACATGCATTTCTTGGACGATGTACCCACCTGAACTTAACCCCTAATTGTGTCCGAATAGCCTGAATGGTTTGCAGGGCTTGTGGCTGTAGAATAATCTCACTACATCTTGCTAGTAACTAGGCATGTGATAACCCTAGTTAGATAAAGTATCAAGCCGTACTTATTGCTTGGCCGTGATTGTTGGATGAGGTATAATCATTCTAGTCTTGTCTTGATCCTGTACAAGATTATTACATGACCTAATTTCTTATATTTATCTTGCCGATAAATGGTGGTAAACCAAGTTCCGTTCAGACGAAGGGTTACAACCCCGGTCCTTGTTTGCTTTACCGGTTGTAACCTGGTAATATGAATAGTCCTATGGTTATCTCATCGTATATCATCGTGAATTCCTGTATTTCCAGTTCTTATTATTTATTTTATTCTTGTGCTAATTGCTAGATTTTAGTTCTTAAGTGAAACCTCCTTTGTGGTACTTGCTCTTTCTGGGATCTAACCCAGCTGGTTTTGTATGGCCAGATTTCGGAGCAGCTCCAGAGGATCTACCGACCTTCCAGCCAGATGGTGACCACTAGAAGGAATCCTGGCAACGAGCGGGTTTATTTTGGCTCTCTCACTCTATTGTAAAAATATTCTTTTGAGGCGTTTAGCCGACGAGCACATGTTAGCTCGATTGCACTTTATTTACTGTCCACCTGCGGGCTATAACATGATTGACAAATTCTAAGGTTGATCATGTATGACTAAAATTTTTACTAGTTTTCACATTTTGTAATGACTAGCTTCATGATCATCCAAATATGTAATGTATGGGACATCTTACTATTGTATATTTGATGTTCTAACATCTTGCGACTGTTATTACTTACTTGAGATTAAGACACTTGGCTTGTTCATGACCTTAAGAGACTGATGGCTTGTAGTTAAGCCCTCATATATCTAGACAGCCGTGACCGTATGGTAAGATGGATTCTATTTCATTATATGTAGCTGGCTATGTATGCCTCCGCTCTCCAGTATTCTGGTTCTGGGGCGTTACACTACAAGATGGACGTATTATCTGCGATGACTAGTCGGCTGAATGCAAGACTTCGGAGTTTTATCGATGGTTTGATGGAAAAACCCAATAATTGGAAGGAATATCCTTGCACCGAGATGCCATACACATATCTATTTGGATGGTTGTTATTGCATCACCCTTCATTGATGGATCCTGACCTTGGAGTCGGAGGAGTGTTGGAAGCCAATTTTATCGGAAGATTTGCTAAGGCTAAATGGAAGTTTATGTCTTTATCTGACTGCAGAAAGGCACTAAATATGGGAGTAGATCGAAAGTTTTTTTGCACCCCTTCTCCACTTGGATATGAAAACTTTCTGACCCCTATCCAAGATTTAGAGCCCATTAGTTCTCGCCCTTCTCTTGAGTCCTTTAATTGGTTGAAGTCAATCAGGCCTTTACACCTGGTATATAGGTTTGAAAACAATTGCTATCGGGAGCCTTATTTGCCAAGTCGCTTCATTCGTCAATTTGGTTATAACCAATTGTACGTCGGGAATGTGACGACATGTCTTATAGGTTTCGGGCACTTGATTGATGGAGCCCGTAGATGGAGATATTATAATGCAAGAGGTACATGGGCTCTATTCACCATGTCTTCTACCACTGTTGAAAACGACCCACGTATATTGAGTTCATATGCGCATTTTTATACTTCGACCAACACGTTCTTTGAAGTTTATTCACTAAATTATAGCTTCATTGGAACGCAAAAAACATTCAATGGGGACGCGGCTACCATAAACTTAACTGAAGCTGAAGAGAATGTCCCTGCCGAGGATCCTCTAGAAATTGTGAATACGGGTCTTGTTGACGAAGTTCAAGATCCATTGAGCGGCCTTCTCAGGAAACATAAAGAGAAGTCTCCTGCCAAGAAGGTTGCAAAGAAGCAAAAGGTTGAAGCCTCCACACAGTCAGCCCCAGATAATCCTGCTTCTCCTGCTATAGGGAAGAAAAAGACAAAAGGGACCACCGTCGTTGAGAAATTCGAAGTCAGTACTAGACTTCAGATATAGCAAATGGAATCTAGGTCGTCACCCTACTTAACTACTTCAATCAGGGGATCAACTCCATCTTTGTTCAGAAGAATAAGTATAGGGGCTAAAGAGGAGACAAGCAAAGAACTGCCTGCACCTGAAGAAATACAGCCTCAATCGTCTGTTCTCACTGAGATGGTTGTAGCGTCTCCTCAACCGTTATTCAAACATTCGGCCAAGAGGAAGCTATTGGCCATGAAAGCTCAGGGTAGGAAAACTGCAGTTTCTTTCGTATCTTCTTCTCCATAACAATCTCCTAGCCAAGGAACATTACTGATGTCACCCAGAGGTATTTCTTCTTCACAAAGTGATATCTTTACTCTTTCTATTAAGCAAAAGTTACTTGATGTTGATCATGTGGCAATTTGTATTAGTATATCTTCATCTCTAGAACCTCTGACTATCAGTGCTCCAGCTCCAGCTGATGTAACGAATACTCCTGGTATTACGATTTCAGAACCATCAATCATAAGGTTCAATGTTTCTTTATCTACAATGATATTGGCGACTTTTGCTACAACTGGTTTGACATCACGATCAACTAGTGAGCCAACTCCAGCTATTTTGGTGAATGTCCCCTCTGTGACTGATATAGAGCCAATAATTCACCCAGCTCGAAAAATCATCACCCCCCAAAGAGTAACCTTCGTTCGTGGTGAGAAGGAGGTAGTGCCTCCTGAGACTCTTGCAGCTCTGTCTCGATCAAAGCACCTTCTCAAGATAATAAAATGATAGAAGCGCTGTTAGATTACAACCTTAGTGTTGATCCAATCGAGGAGGATCCTATTGACGCCGCTTCTGTTCCAGGTCAGAATAAAACTTCTATTCAAGTATTGGCCTAGGGTTTGGTGGCCAAGGAGGATCAAGCTATTACTAAGGGTAGCGATCACCAAGATGATAGTGACCAAAGCCCAGTAATGCTAATCAGAGCTTCGAAGAACTGCCAAGTGGTGAAGACTCTGATGTTAAAGTCGAAGGTGACGAAGGCCTAGGTAATAATGAAGGCGAGGATGAAGATGTTGACATCGAAGGAGACATCGACATCGAGGGTGATAAGATCCCTAACGATGATAGGGAGGAGGATGTCGACATCGAGGGTGATGAGAACCCTAAAGAAGTTGAGGTTCTGAACCCAGCTGAACATGTTTTCGAGACAAAAGGAGCAGAGGCGGCAGTCCCAAGTGACCAAGTTGGACTCTTATCAAGTGGTTCTGAAGCTGGGAGTAGCCATGCGGCCGTCTCTGAGAACACCATGACAAGGCTCCTTACAGAGCAGGATACAGAACCTCGTGAGACTCCATATATGCCGTCGGGCTTAGGTAAATTTTTGACTTCATTTACCATTGCTCATTTGAGATTTTCTGATATAATAATAATTACGTATTTTTGATTGCACAAGGTCCCATGGGGATAATTGTTGTGGCTCCATTGACTTCTGTAGCTTTCAGCTTCAGCTCAACCATGGCTCCTCTAGATATTAGGACTCAGGTTGCGGAAGGAAGTTCTTCGATGATGCATGCACCAAGATCTCCTGGTGCACAATCCGTGATTTCTCCATCTTCTGCATTCGGGCTGAAGTGGCGACTCCTGGTGTATCGACGATGACGAATAACCTCATCGTGGCCTATACTAGTGCTTTCTTCACTTTTTTGAGAACTCTTGTTCAGATGGTCTTGGAGAAAGCTACCCTTACGAGTCAGTAAGGAGAACTACATCTTTTGTTATTGAAGCCATCTGCAATATTGGCGATATGTATAGGGTTATCTTCTTGGAACACATCTTGGATGCGCTCAAGGACCCAATCAGATCCTACCAAGATCTGACAAGCGATAATATTCAGAGACTTGTAGATGCCGAGTGTGAGGCGATGGCTCGCAAATCTGCAGTACGACAAGCAGCCTTAGAAGATTCTGTGGTTACTTTTTCAGTACGATCTACAGAGTTGGAGTCTAGCATTACCAAGATTACTTCTTCTGTTGAACGTTATAAGACTGAAGCCACATAGAAAAAGAAGGAAGTGGATGAATGCCAAACTTGTCTTCAAGGGTTGGAAGCTGAAATGGCCAAGTTTCGTAAGACACTTAGAGCAGCCAAAAGACGTGAAGAAGAATTACTTGAAATGCATCAAGTTGCCATGAGCCGTCTGGATGATTTGAGAAGGTAGCGAGATGAATTCATCCAAATTCAGGGTGCGGAAATTGAACGTCGAGTTAACTCCATGTAACCTTTTGATCTAGAGTCCGGGAGAGCTTTGGCCAGCAAAGGGTGCTTCATTCCAGAGCGGAGAGAGCTGACTCTCTGAAGAAGCTGATAACTGATCTTAGCACTCAGCCTTCAAGATGAATCTGTCTAGATGTGACAACTTTTCTTTTTGTTTTGCTTAATGTTTTGATAAATATATTAATTTTGACGTTTTACTCGTCATTGAATGAAAACTGATGATCTTTTTGGTGGCTCTATTACTTATTGCGTATCCATTTGCGAGACAAGTAATATATAGGAATAAGAAATATGTTTAGAGGTACTGAACATGACATATCTCTTGAAAATAACAATACTTATTATATCTGTTAAGAGATAATGTGGACATGACAGAATATAACTTGCAATATTGTCATTTCGAAGATGACATCATCAGAGGTAATATGGACGTGACGAGTCGTTAACGTAGATAGCAGAATTCAGAGGTAATATGGACGTGAATTCGTATATCTATTAATTATCTTTGGGCCAACTGGGACTCAAGAACATGATGTCTTTTAAAACAACTAGGTTTCAAAAGATGATGTTTGTAATGATGTAGTAGACGTTGTCAATGATGATAAGATCTGGATAGACTCCACTGAGGATTCAAAGATTTGAAGTATGTACAATATTTGTTAGAAAATACTGTACACACTTTCAAACATGGTACTTCTTGTGGAATTTGCCATTAATAGGCATCATAGCGATTCGGCCATCCATCCTAGACAGTTGATAAGCTTCATTAGAGAAAAATTTACTTATAACGTAGGGACCTTCCCATTTTGGTTCAAACTTGCCTTTGCTCATGTGTGTCATAGTCATAGGACGTCTGACGGTAAGGACTAGCTCGCCTTTTTGAAATGTTCGTACTTTGATTTTACGGTTGAAGGCTTTTAAGATACGGGCTCGATGTATTGTTGAGCTAGTAGCCACTTCTCGTCAAGTGCTTCAAGCTCCTGAAGTCGAAGACGATTATTTTTTTCTGTTATAAGTTCGTTGGCAATAGCAATTCTTAGTGATGGGATTTGAATCTCCAACGGTATGACAACTTCACATCCATACACCAAAGAGAAAGGTGTACAGCCAGTCGAAGAATGTACGGTAGTACGGTAGGCCCATAGACATTCTCCAAGCTTTTTGCTCCAATTTTGTTTATTGGTGGAAACGAACTTCTTGAGAAGCTTGATGATCGTTTTGTTGAATGCTTCAGCCAAACCGTTAGCTGCGGGATTGTAGGCTGTAGAAGCAACATTATTGATCCGGTTATCATCACAGAATCGAGTAAACTTCTGACTGATGAACTGCGATCCATTATCATGGATGATTTGCTGAGGAATACCGAATCTGTAAATCACATGATGTTTGATGAAGTTGTTGACACTGCTTGTCTTGACTTTAGCTAGAGGTATAGCTTCGGTCTATTTTGAGAAGTAATCGGTTATAGCCAGGATAAACCGATGTCTACGAGATGATGGCAGATTAATATGACCAATGACATCCATGCCCCAAGCTTTGAAAGGCCATGATGCTGTAGTCAGATGCAAAAATTCTAAATGTTGATGAATAAAATCTGCATAGATTTGATATGCTCGGCATTTTCTTGAATATTCAATGGCATCTGACACCATGGTTGGCCAATAATATCCCATGCTTCGAATCCGATCTTGTTGCTTAGGACCAGGCTGATGTGCACCACAGACACCATCGTGAGCTTCATGTAGTATCTGCTTTGCTTCATCTCCCGCAAGACAGCGTCAGAGAGTACCATCATATGATCGTCGATAGAGTATTTTAGAGGTGTGATTGTAGTAGAATCGGAGCAACCGCCGAATAATTGTTGTTGCTTCTTTGTGATCTTCAGGTAGAAAGTCATGTACCGCGAAGTCGATGAAAGGAGCTCTCCAGTCTTTACTTGTAGTGCAAACTTCGACTGAATTACTAGATTCCAGATGCAAATTATTCTCGATACAGAATAATTCCCTGTTAGTAATGACGATCATTTGTTGTCTTTTCACAAGAATCGCCAATACTACTGCTAGATTAGCAAGCGCATCAGCTTTTGTATTGTATGCTCGACGTACATGTTCAATGAAGAAGCCTTTAAATGATGTAGCCAGTTTGACTGCTGCTTCATGATATTGAACGAGATCTTGATGCCGAACTTCATACGTGCCTCTAACCTAATTAACAATCAGTTTGGAGTCTTCGTAGACTTCAAGGTATTCAATATCCAATTATTTGGCTAATGGAAGACCGATGAGTAGAGCGTGGTATTCAGCAACATTATTAGAACACGGTTCATCCAAACAATAAGCTCTCTGAATGGTTAGTCCTTCTGGAGATACCAGAACGATTCCAACTCCGGCGACGATAGTGCCTTTGGGTCCGATTCTAGATGCACCGTCGAAGAATAGATGCCATACAAAGATTCTTTCTGAAGTCATGTTGGATTCCAGAGTTTTATCAGGAATTTCATCGTAGAGTTTAAATGTCTCAGGGATCGGATGAGCAGCCAAAAAATCAGCTAGGGCTTGACCCTTAATGGACTTTTGTGGGACATAGATCATATCATACTGTGCCAGAAATATGGCCGATGTAGTGAGTCTGGAATTGAGTGTACTGGGTTTCTTCATCAAAATTCGGAGAGGGCTGACTCTGGAGATGACATGAATGGTTTAACCCATGATATAAAGTCGTATTTTCTGAATAAAGAACATCAGGGACAAACATTCTTTTTCCGCTGGACTGTATTGATGTTCAGCACCGATCATCATGCGACTAAGATAATAGATGGCTTGCTCATGACCTTTCTTGTTCTTTTGTGCTAGTAGGGCACCCAGAGAATGATCCATTGCTCGAACATACATCAGGAAGGGTATTCCTCTGACTGAAGGCACTAGGACTGGAGGGTTTATCAAGTATCACTTTATGTCTTCAAATGCTTGCTGGCATTCGTCAGTCGAAATGAAAGACACACTTTCTTCATTAGTTGAGTGAACGGTCTACAGCGTCTAGAGAGATTTTAGATGAATCTCCTGATGTACACAAGCCGCCCCTGGAATCCTCGTAGCTCTTTTAGGATGCGTGGAGGATGCATCTCTTGAATGGCTTTGACTTTTTCGGGGTCAACGTGTATACCCTTAGAGGTAATAACGAATCCGAAGAATTTGCCACTAGAGACTCCCAGGAATGACTTGGTGGAATTCATCTTGAGTTGATGCTGGCGTATTAAATCAAAGATAGGTCTTAAGTCTTGGATGTGATCTTCCATTAGACGACTTTTGATAGCAATATCGTCAACATAACATTCGACTGTCTTCCGTAAATATTCACAGAAAATGGTGCTTATGCCCGCTGATAGGTTGCACCAACATTCTTGAGACCAAATGGCATGACTGTGTAGTAGTAGACTCCCAGAGGAGTGCGAAAAGATGTATATTTTTTATCTTCGGGATTTATCCTGATCTGATTTTATTCGAAAAACCCATACATAAAAGATATTCGCTCGAACCCGCAAGTATTGTCGATCATGAAATTAGTGATCGGAAGAGGGAACTCATCCTTGGGACAAGATTCATTGAGGTCTCTAAAGTCGATGTAGACTCGGACCTTTCCTATTTTTTTATAACTAGGACGACATTAGCCACCCAGTTGGAATATTGTTCTTCTCTGTCAAAGCCGCAAGCGATGAGCTTCTTGACTTTAGTTTCTATAGTGTCTATCATATTACGTCGGAACCGACACTGTTGTTGTTTGACTGGCCTAGCATTTGGCAGGATGTTGAGCTTGTGGGTAGCGATCTGAGGATCTAATTCCGACATATCTTCATAACTCCAGGCAAATATGTCAATGTATTCCAGAATGAGCTGAATCAGTTCTTATTTATCTATTTCAAGAAGAATTTTGCTGATAAAGATTAGCCTTGGAGAAGCTTCATCTCCAACATCGACCTGGACTAATTGATATTCAGTAGGTGGTTCGCGTTGCTCGAAGCAAAGTTCCCATTGAGTATCCATCCTTTGTGCCCAAAGATCAAACTTAGGGGCTTCAACAAAATTGTTGTCTTCCGAGAACTCGGCGGTCACCATTGGAAGGTAGAGTCACTCGATGGACATATGTCACGACCCACTTTCGAATAATCGGACACGAGTCGGACACGCCCTGCATATGTTAGAAGACTCAACATAGTGAGATTTACCAATCTGAGGGAAACTACATGTCCAGATAATAATGAGTATAAACTACAACATCTATAATGTCGAATCCCAGAAAGATTACCATAATCCATAAATCCATATAACATAAATGTACTAGAGTCATCAGGAATGCGATGTACTATGAACTCTAAAATAATATCTAGGAGTAAAGCTAAACAGTCTAAACCTGAAACCTCTAGCTAAGTCATGTCTCCATCCTGCTCATCTAATGTCCCGAGCTCTGGCCCATATAGTAGAATGATATCCTGCAAGTACACCTGCAACATATCCAGTCAAGAGCAGAGCAAAGTATAATTCTAGGTAATGAACAAGAACATCATGTCATGATAATGAGTATAGGAGAACATGAAATATAAAGTACATAAAAGAACATAAAAGTACATGAATGTAAGTACATGAAATAAAGTATAGGAATGTAAACCATGAACATGCGCACAATGTTTGAAATACAACTAGCATATGTGATCGGCTGGGGTGAGTACAGGAATATATACAGGAGTACATGAATATCGGTACGACTTAGGACCCACGTGCACGATGCGAGCCTAAGCTATTTACATGAATATTGTAACCAGGATTTGGTCACGTAGGTAGTGTATTTCCCCTCCCCGACACAAGTAAGTACAAGAAAATGAAAGTACAGAAGAACATGATATCGTATCATAACGTATCACTGGAAAAGCACAAGATATGAATGTAATGCACAAGGCCATAGATTGTACTTGCCTTGCTCCGGGTAATCTAGATTGGAAAGATGATCAATAAGTCCACCTGTTTTTAGTACCAGTTGGTTAGTTATAAAATTAACTAGTTGTCCCTAATCCAATTTAGTTATATAATCACTTAGATATATAGGAAAACACTACTAATAATATGTTGGTTAAAGGCAAGGTTATTTGTCTTCTCATAAAATGAACTCCATTAATAATGCCACCAATTATTAGCCTTACCGCAGTTTAGACCCAGAATCTTTAACCATGTAAAGTTCTCTGGTTTGATGGATAAATGACAAACACGAGGGAAGATAACTGTCAATGAACGTAATAGCCATAATGGGCCATTCTTCCCCTTCCTTTTATCATATCTAATATGAATCTAATCTGCAATTAGTAATTTCAATAAGGCACAGCTACAATAGCAACCACTCACCCCTACCTCTTGTCCCCAACAATCAGAACGTATTCCCATTATGTATTCTAACATCATTCATCCCAACTATCAAGAACCTATACATTAATAAAATTTATCGCTTTAGCGACGGCCTTATCCGTCGTCCGGCCGTTGGTAAATGGTAATACCGACGGATGACCGACAGATTTTGGTCAAAAACAACCGTCGGGAAAAGACTCATCGCTAAAAATAATATGTCGCTAAGTTGTCGCCCAACGACGATTTCACGACAGATTTTCATCAACCATACTCGTACATCTCGCGACGAATTATCGACGGATTTTTGTCAAAGGGCGTATCAGAAAGTTAATGACACACCGCCTTAGCGACGGCCGTATCCGTCGCTAAAATGGTCGGTAATTACGTATCAGAGAGTATCTGATACGCAATATCCATCGAGAATCCGTCACTAAATGGTCGGTAAGCGCGTATCAGAGAGTGTCTGATACGCAATATCTGTCGCTAACTCGTCGCTGGTAGTCGCTACTAGTCGACGGACTCCCGATGGAATAGCGACGGTACATCCGTCGACCCGGTTCTATGAATCTTTCATACTACCAGAACCGTGGCGACGGATATTCTGCCGCTATTCTGTCGGGATATGTTGCTACTCCGTCGCTGACCAGCCGCGAATTTGGTGATGGATTATCCGTCGTCAAACTTTTACCGACTACTGACGACGGTTTACCGACGGAATATACGTCAATCCCATTCTGTGTTTTTTTTATATTTCCAGAATAAACAACACAACATCCACCAACATAAACAACACAAATTATCCACACAAATATTTCAAATTATCCACATTATCCACACAAATATTTCAAATTATACAATATTTCAAATATTCAATATTTTAGTTAATATTATCCAATATTTCAAATTATCCACACAAATATTCAATATTTAAACAGTTTTCAAAATCTTCGAATACAAACATCAACGAGGAGGAGGAGTTAGATCATCCGATGGTGCTGGTACTCCCTGCTGCGCCCAACGCATGTACACTTCCACCAAGTGTCGCGACAATCCCTCTAAGACATGGTCTGGAAGTTGGTGTAGCTGCTCTGGTGTCATTAGGTTGAGAAAGGCCGTCGCAGCAAGAGTCGGTACGATATGGACAGTAGGGTCAAAAGAGAGACGCCCGGCGGAAGAAGGACATGCATCACCAGTAGACGGACCGGGAGCAGAAGGACCGAAAGCAGTAGAAGGATACAAAAAGTACGTGGACATCTACGCCCGCAAGTCCGACACCGCCTCGTTCAGATGCGCAAGTTGGGACCATACATCATCGTCTGTCGGGGCTACGGGAGGAGGTGGGGGAGGTGGAAATCTCGGAATCCCCTCGTACAACGGCGCCTGCGAGCCGACTCCGTACAGTCGCCCTTTCTTAAAGCCGTCGACGGTATCTACGAACATGTCGTCGTAGAAAGTGATCATGGAAGAGGATATCCCGACGGGCATCGTTTCGCCGACATCTTCGGGAGCAGATGGTTGAACCCGACTAAGGGCCTCACGATACGCAGCCTATCAAATGAATGTGTTTATACTATAAGTTTACCTAAATTATAATCTAAATCCTATGTTTCCCTAAGTATAGTCTGAATCCTAAGTTTACCTAAGTTATAGTCTGAATCCTAAGTTTACCTAAGTTATAGTTTGAATACTTATAATTCTAACATAAGTATCATAAACGTAAGTACTTACATCCGTCTCCTTGGCCTTCTCGTCGACGAAGCTCCCATCCTTCCGCCTCTTGTGCGTATGCTGGAATACATCATATATGGTGACCGAGTCAGCATCTTTTCCCTCCTTCAACGCCCGTTGGGTATTCATAAGAAATATTCATAGAATTTAATTAATTAAGTATATTAATAGTACCGAATTAGATAGTGGAATGAATTTGCGGTATCTCACCAATTCTGTAAGCGTCGCTGCGTGGGGCTTTGATCTTCCCGTATGTAGCCCTGCGGCCCGTCGGTTCGCTTTTTTTTCGATTTCTCCTTGAAGGCAGGAGCATCCATCTTCTCCAAGAGCTGCTCATAGTAGTCCTGTCGGATCCACTCCTTCTTCGAATGCGCTGTTCGAAGGTCATAAACCGCATCCCAGATCTTCTTCTCGGCGATACTTCTATAGGTCCTGCGGATCGCCTCCTCGCGATGGATGGCCACCAGAAGGTCCTCTGACATACAAATTCAATTGTCACGATATTAAAAAATAGTTTATTAAAGAGTAATTAATAATTAATCACAAGATATATATATATATATATATATATATATATATATATATATATATATATATATATATATATATATATACATATATATATATACCCTCATCTCGTCGAGCCAGCGGTACTGCAAGTCTAGGGTCACCTCAGAAAAATTGAGGTAGGGGCCATGGTAGTAGCCCGGATAATCTGCCCTAGAAGCCTGGTAGAATCCCACGAATAAACCTACAAAAAAGCAACGACTGGATTATTAACTTGAATAAATAAAACAAATTTATTAAATTAACTTAAATTTACTTACGCTTCACCGCGGCCATAGCTCGTCGGAACTCGCCCATTGGCCTTGTAACCTCCGTAAATATTTGTATTTTTATTTTATTTTATATTTTTCAAAACTTCGAATTTTTTAAATCTCGAAGAACGTGCAATTTTTAAAATTTTAGGAAAACAATTTGACCGTGATTGCTATCGGTCCTTGTTGGCTTCGGCATACTATTTTTAAGCGATTTTGTCCTATTACGATTTTTTCGTTATTTTTTCAAATCAATGAGTTTTAATTATTTTCTATGGAAAATAATATTGAATTTTGGAATTTCAAAATATAATTATTTACTAAATAAATAATTTCTAAATATATTTAAATAATTAAATAAATATATTAGTATTTTATTAATTAGAAAAATCCTGGCTAAATTGTAATTAGACATTTGTTAATTAGTAGTAACTGGCAATTAATTATTATTTATAACTAATATTTATTTTGTACTAATTATTCGTATATGGTGTTATGTTAGCAGTTAGCATTAATGTTAGAGTGTTAGTTTTCCACTAGTATTCCTAAATTCTATTACATGTACATTGTTAGGGTTTTCTCTAATCCCCTATAAATAGCACCCATTCCCAATACCCTAGGAACATTACACAAATCCTCAAAACCAAAAAAATGCACCAGCCGCCACTACTGTAGCTCAGTCCCGACCCCCAGGCCATTTCGGCCGACCGACAGACTACCACTTCTGCCACCATCCCCGGCCAACTTCTCAACCCCCACAACCGACCTCCAGCCTCACAACCAGCCACCCTTCCTCCACGCCGTCGAGCCACCCTCTGGCCGACATCCCCCGCCACCACCTTCATCACCGCCACCACCACCGATAGACGCCCCCACACCACCACC
The DNA here is from genome assembly GCA_029216955.1 of Iris pallida. Lineage (NCBI taxonomy): Eukaryota > Viridiplantae > Streptophyta > Magnoliopsida > Asparagales > Iridaceae > Iris > Iris pallida. The sequence continues at coordinate 83,440 of JANAVB010017635.1, forward strand.
CGGCCACCGCCGTCAACGATAGCCACCGCTCCCATCAGATCTACCACCACCACCTGAACCACCACTTCCATCACCTTCACTCGCCGCCCCTACAGTTAAACCACCGCCGTCCACCGCCATCACAACCCCTGCCACCACCGTTCGCCGCCACCACCGCCATCAAACACCTTCTCCCAAAAATCTAAACCATCACATAGAGAGAGAGAGAGGGAGAGAGAGTGGACCTGACCGCGCCGCCGCGTGAGCCCCATCCGTCGCCGCCCCGCCGGCGCGACCCCGCGCCGCCCTGGCCAAGCTCGCGTCATCGCGCGAGCCGACTATCCGCCGTGCGCCCGAGCTTCCGCCCCTGGCGCCCTGCCTCCGCCAGCGTTGCTCCGCCGGCGCTGTTGCTCCGCCGGAGCTCTGGCCGAGGAGAATCGCCGGCCCAAACCCCACTTCGTGAGCCCTCTCCCCTTCTTTTAATTGGTTCTGTTGTTTGGGAGGGGACAGAGCCCCCCTTTTCGTTTATGTATTAATATTAGTTTATTATTAATATTAGTTTAGTTATAATGTTAGTTTATTATTGTATTAGTTATTAATTTAAATGATATTAGTTATTATATTAGTTAATTAATTATATTTATTTATTAATAATATTAGTTTATAATATATTAGTTTATTATATATAATTGGATTTATAATATGTATTGGTTTATATATAATATATATTAGTAAAATAAAATGTATAATTGTTTAATAAATGTATATTAGTATAATACATGTACATTTGTTTATATAATGTATATTAGTTTAATAAATGTATGTTAGTTTATACATAGTATATAATGATGGTATTATTATTATTATTATTATCATTATTTTTATTGGTATTATTATATTACATAATCACTTACTTAGTAAATATATAAAAATATATAATTATATTTCTAAATTAGTATTGGTTTATTGAGTTTTGGTCTAAATTCATATTTGATAAAATAGGAATATTGGTACAGAATGATTTTCTGAGTTTTAAAACATTACTTAAAATATGTTGATTAATGCAGATATAGTTTTTAACATTATAAGGATTTCTAAATATTTATTATATTTATTTATTATATTTTTCTGAAATCATAAATCGTGATTAGGATAGTCATTTTCTATTCTTGATTTGATTAGTGTACCAAACCCTGATTTTAGACTTTTATATACCAAACTAGACTACTCTGGACTCATTGGGACTGCCCGTGTCATCGTCTGGGACCCTCTGTAGAGCATAGCAGTGTACCTACCTCGTGTCGACACGTTCGTGTCGCGTACGTCGACTCCAACCAATCGTGGCGAGTATATTCTTGATCTTTTCATACTTACCTGGATTATTTTCTTGCTCTAGATTACTCTACTTGATGCTGACACGTATCTTCACGGATTAGTACTATATGGATCCTTTCCTGAGATGTTATCCCTCTACGGGTGCATCGGGTATTTCATGTTCATGTACTTTATCATGTGCATCAGGTACTCCTTGTACTCGTACTAGTTCATATTTTTACATGTTCTCATGTACTTCATGTGCTTTCATGTGCTTATCATGTGCCTCATGTACTACTCATTACATGAGTTCACGTATCTTAGCTGTATTCATGTGCTTATAACATAACTTGAACGGATCCTTGTGTATTGATTGGGGCGGGGTGAGTAGAATTGGTTATGTGATTACTATCCCCAGTAGCTGTATTCATGTGCCTCCTTATTTGTATTCATGTGCCCCCAAGCCGTTTACATAACCATTATGCTCTAAATCATGTAGCCACTTACAGTCTCTACTATCATGTATTTACTTTCAGTTACAAAATATCTCCTGTTTACTCGTACTTCCTATTCAGCACTTCCTGTATTTTACTCTATTGTATGATTGATACTCCTAACCTGCTATGAACTGTTTTAGAGATATGTGCTCGTTTCCGTCCTGACTGGTCCTGTTGAAAATTTTACAGATAGCTTGGAGGTTACTTGCTAGCCTAGAGGAGACACAGTAGAGGTCGGAGTAGGTAGCTAAAGTTTTTCATTTCATTTTTTTCAGTTGTCTTGAGTTGTATTTATTTTATGGATTACTCTATCGAGATTTGAGATGTTTCTGGGTTGTGTATCCTAAACACTTAGACTTTTATCTGATGTATCTTTTTATGGATTTCATATTTTATCTATCTTCCATTATACTCTACCCTAGATGTGATTGAGTTTACATTCTGCTATGTCACCCCCATTCGGGGAGTATAAATTGCTTAGCATTATATTGTTAGATGTTGTGACCTAGGACAACGTTCTACCACCGACACTGCGGCGTAGACTGGACATACCCACGTCTCGCGCCCTAACTCTAGGGTGCGGGTCGTGACACGTTTTTAGTGGTGGCCCATGCAGGTCGAGTTTGTGTAGTGGTATTCGAACTAGAGTACAACTACAGCCTGCAGTAGGATTAGGATATATTTTGAAGGTACTCAATCACAGTTAGGATCCCTTGAGAGATTCCTGGGACGACCCTTGAGAATCTTATTTTAACTTCGATTTGAAACCCTTTTTCCTTGATTTAATTTATCTTTATTTTCTGTTGTTGAATTTGATTTCGATGGATTATTGTTGAATTTGAGTTTGTATGATAGATTTTGTTCATTTTTGAATCTTGATGTTCGTTGGTAAATTTGATTTTTGAGTATCCATTGTTGATTTAATTTAATTTTTGTCAAGATGAAATTATATGGGCTAGGTCATCTAAGTTTTGGAATCTAGTCTTCTATAGTCACATTAGCCAGCATGGTGAGGACATATAGTCTGATTTTGGATATATTTCTCGGGTGTAGGAATTTAAGGTTTTCGCAGCCAAGCTAGCGGCATCGCAAAAATGTTAAATACCACGATTCTAGATGTATGTGCCTTAGTCGAGGACTCTGTGATTATCGTAGCCCTGCTTACTAGTATGACGAGGATTTAGAGCACCATGATTTTGGATAGACGCATATGATTATCAGATTGTACCTTAAAAACTTTTGAACATGTTTTCTCTACTTTTGTTCAGTCTTTCAGAAAAGAATTATTGGTTGTTTTTGTTTTGCTTCTCATTATTAACTTAGGAGTAGGAGTAGGAGTAGCTTTAGCTGTTATTATAAACATTTGTATAACTTTTGCTATAAATTCTTCATAATACAATGAATCAATAATTTTGTTAGGCCTTATTTTGGATTTGATATTACAGCTCTGGCTTCAAAATGGGTTCCTCTTTTAAACAGATAAGCAGAACAGATTCTATTATCATTCTTTTCCTGCCAATATTTTATTACCATCATTCTTTGTCTTATATAACTGTCCTGATTATAAATTTCGTCTCGTATCACATTCTGTCAGCTGTATTTGAACCCCTAAATCTTTATATTATTTTTATCTGAGAAATATTGAGGAAGTGACGTAAATTATCTAGGTCAAAATGACGTAATTGGTTATCATATGATGATTTTGTAGGAATCAAAATATTGGAAGTCAAATATGAGAAATTTGGAATGGAAATGTGGTAAAGGTTTAAAAAGAAATGGAGGGATAAATGTTATCAATTTAGAAACAAACACAGAAAGTTGGTTATGAATAATTCATGGATGTATTTCAAAACTAATGAAGATATTCAAGGTCAACCTAGTTTTGAGAACTTAGAAAATCTTGGTTATTGATTCTGGGAAAACTTTTACTCTGAGGCTATATAGAAAATTAGAAATGAAAAAGAGAATTTTATGGTATTCAATGATTATACAAAATTGAACTGGATATTGTAAGAGGGTGACTAGAGAAAGAGAGAACATAAGGATTTTAAGCTATAGGAATTATTTTTGATGATTGGGAAAATTATAAATTCAAAAAGGATAATACTGAAGGTGAACGTTGAAGAAATACGAAGGTTGATTTTTAATTAAAAAAAATTGTATGACATGGTGGTATTGGAGTTGAGTAAATACGAGACTTGATTTAAACAAGTCTAAGGATTTCATAAACTGGAGTTAGAGGTTTCGGATCTAATTTAGAACGAGGTGAAAGAAATTAAAATTTTGATTAAATGAATACGTGATGATTCCTAAATAAGTGGGGGTATGTTTCATGGGAAATATTTTAAAAGTTTGGAATTTTTGTCTATGGTGATCATGGTAAAGGTTAGATGACTGAAGGTTATAAAATTTCGATGATAGTTATATAACGGTTGATTTTCATATTGGGACTTGTGAGATAAAAATATGATTTGGCAAATGATAAACTTGATGGTATTAGAGAGAGATGATTAACTTGACTTCTTATGAAATTTTTCCTTGTTCCCTAAAATATTTCAATATCATTGAATCCTAGCTTCCTTAATCACGACCAAATCGACTTTGATCATCTTTCTTATCATATTGATATCTTGGGTTGTACTCAATTGAATTAAAATTTGATTGTGACCTGAATCTCCATCCTTGTATTCTTGTGCTCAGACTTCGATGACATTGTCCTCCATATTGCCCAAATCTTGGTTTCCAAAATTGATCAACTTAGATCGTGTCGCGACTAAAATTTCTTAATATTATTGTGGTTGGATTGCAATGCTATTAACTTTCGTTCCTTAAACTTTTGATTTTGATTTTCCTTGAATAGTACCCTTTATCGTACCAGTAGTCTTGACCCTTGACCGTACTCAATTTATTGAATTCCATCGTGACTTTGATCTCTATCATATGTTGCTCGTGCTCAAAAATCTCGATTTCAACTTTTTGAACCTAAATTCAAATATTGATTAGCCTATTCTTCATCGTGTCAATATTTTAATTTTGATCGTAATCGAACTTCGTTACCAATATCACTTGTGCCTAAACTCTGATTATTCTTGAAACGACCAAGTTCTGTTCCAATTTTGATTTTTATCTTGTTTGGATTTTTGCACTCGTGCCTAAAATATTTTCTGACCATGATTTGATTTTCTAATATCATCTGAATTTCTCATGATTGTTCGTGCCTGAATGACCTGGCATGACTAGACGACTATGAAATCCATGGTCGTGATTCTTAAGATCATGACTATCGTACCGATTTTGCCTCTAAATCGTGCTTGAAAAATTTTGTCCTTGATCACGACTACCGATTGACTATGAACTTGTCATGAATTGAGTGATCATATCGAAAATAATTTTTTTTTTCATTGTGCCTAAAATCTTGATCTTCGATCACGACTATATGTGAACTTAGTCGTGTCTGAACTCGATTTTGATCGTGTCTGAACAAATTCTCTGTTAATACCTAGATTTCAATTCTCTAACTACTCATGCTATGAGTTCATTCCTGAATCATACCAAGATTTTATTTTGGGTAACTTATCCTTGATCGTGCCAAGGTGACTTAAATCATTTTTCAAATTTCTAATCACGACCGAGCCCTGATTCATGACTTAATTAATCTTGTCCATTAGATTTTGATCGTGCTTGTGTGACTCTAACTCCAACCTTATCGAGCCTAGATTATGTTGGTCGTACAATACTCAGATTTGACCTTACCTTATCATAACCAAAACAACAATTTTTTATATTAGTCGCGACTCGAGTCATGCCTAAGATACTTAATCTTTGTTCTAAATCGTGCCTAGTTGATTCGACCATACCATGATTCTATCGTGCCAAATCAATAGTCGTGCCTAAACAATTTCGAGTTGATCATCTTGATCGTGCCAACTCGTCGTTCTTGATCGTGTCGGCCATGCTGCCTAAAATTTCTATCATATTTTAACCCCCCTTGCCAAGCTTTAATTTCGAGGACGAAATTTCTTTAAGGAGGGTAGATTTGTAACCTCCGTAAATTGAATTCTTGGATATTTTCGAAAATTTGTATTTTTATTTTATTTCGTATTTTTCAAAACTTCGAATTTTCTAAATCTCGAAGAACGTGCAATTTCTAAAATTTTGGGAAAACAATTTGACCGTGATTGCTATCGGTCCTTGTTGGCTTCGGCTTACTATTTTTAAGCGAATTTGTCCTATTACGATTTTCCTGTTATTTTCTCGAATCAATGAGTTTTAATTATTTTCTATGGAAAATAATATTGAATTTTGGAATTTCAAAATATAATTATTTACTAAATAAATAATTTCTAAATATATTTAAATAATTAAATGAATATATTAGTATTTTATTAATTAGAAAAATCTCGGCTAAATTGTAATTAGCCATTTGTTAATTAGTAGTAACTGGCAATTAATTATTATTTATAACTAATATTTATTTTGTACTAATTATTCGCATATAGAGTTATGTTAGCAGTTAGCATTAATGTTAGAGTGTTAGTTTTCCACTAGTATTCCTAAATTCTATTACATGTACATTGTTAGGGTTTTCTCTAATCCCCTATAAATAGCACCCATACCCAAAACCCTAGGAACATTACACAAATCCCAAAAACCAAAAAAATGCACCAGCCGCCACTACTGTAGCTCAGTCTCGACCCCTAGGCCATTTCGGCCGACCGACAGACCACCACTTTTGCCACCATCCTCGGCCAACTTTTCAACCCCCACAACCGACCTCCAGCCTCACAACCAGCCACCTTTCCTCCACGCCGTCGAGCCACCATCTGGCCGACATCCCCCACCACCACCTTTATCACAGCCACCACCTTCATCACCACCACCGATAGACGCCCCCATGCCACCACCCGGCCACCGCCGTCAACGATAGCGACCGCCCCCATCAGATCCACCACCACCACCTGAACCACCACTTCCATCACCTTCACCCACCGCCCCTACAGTCAAACTACCGCCATCACAACCCCTGCCACCACCGTTCGCCGCCACCACCGCCATTAAACCCCTTCTCCCAAAAATCAAAACCATCACATAGAGAGAGAGAGAGGGAGAGAGAGTGGACCTGACCGTGCCGCCGCGTGAGCCCCATTCGTCGCCGCCCCGCCGGCGCGACCCCGCGCCGGCCTGGCCGAGCTTGCGTCGCCGCACGAGCCGACTATCCGCCGTACGCCCGAGCCTCCGCCCCTGGCGTCCTACATCCGCCAGCGTTGCTCCGCCGGCGCCGCTGCTCCGCCGGAGCTCTGGCCGAGGAGAACCGCCGGCCCAAACCCCACTTCGTGAGCCCTCTTTTTTCGGTTATGTATTAATATTAGTTTATTATTAATATTAGTTTAGTTTTAATATTAGTTTATTATTGTATTAGTTATTAATTTAAATGATATTAGTTATTATATTAGTTAATTAATTATATTAGTTTATTAATAATATTAGTTTATAATATATTAGTTTATTATATATAATTGGATTTATAATATGTATTGGTTTATATATAATATATATTAGTAAAATAAAATGTATAATTGTTTAATAAATGTATATTAGTATAATACATGTACATTTGTTTATATAATGGATATTAGTTTAATAAATGTATGTTAGTTTATACATAGTATATAATGATGGTATTACTATTATTATTATTATCATTATTTTTATTGGTATTATTATATTAAATAATCACTTACTTAGTAAATATATAAAAATATATAATTATATTTCTAAATTAGTATTGGTTTATTGAGTTTTGGACTAAATTCATATTTGATAAAATAGGAATATTGGTACAGAATGATTTTTTGAGTTTTAAAATATTACTTAAAATATGTTGATTAATGCAGATATAGTTTTTAACATTATAAGGATTTCCAAATATTTATTATATTTATTTATTATATTTTTCTGAAATCATAAATCGTGATTAGGATAGTCATTTTCTATTCTTGATTTGATTAGTGTACCAAATCCTGATTTTAGACTTTTATATACCAAACTAGGCTTTTTGGACTACTCTGGACTCATTGGGACTGCCCGTGTCGTCGTCTGGGACCCTCTGTAGAGCATAGCAGTGTACCTACCTCGTGTCGACACATTCTTGCTCTAGATTACTCTACTTGATGCTGACACGTATCTTCACGGATTAGTACTATATGGATCCTTTCCTGAGATTTTATCCCTCTATGGGTGCATCGGGTATTTCATGTTCATGTACTTTATCATGTGCATCAGGTACTCCTTGTACTCGTACTAGTTCATGTTTTTACATGTTCTCATGTGCTTCATGTGCTTTCATGTGCTTTCATGTGCTTATCATGTGCCTCATGTACTACTCATTACATTAGTTCACGTATCTTAGCTGTATTTATGTGCTTATAACATAACTTGAATGGATCCTTGTGTATTGATTGGGGCAGGGTGAGTAGAATTTGTTATGTGATCACTATCCCTACTAGCTGTATTCATGTGCCTCCTTATTTGTATTCATGTGCCCCCAAGCCGTTTACATAACCATTATGCTCTAAATCACGTAGCCAATTACAGTCTCTACTATCATGTATTTACTTTCAGTTACAAAATATCTCCTGTTTACTCGTACTTCCTATTCAGCACTTTCTGTATTTTACTCTATTGCATGATTGATACTCCTAACCTGCTATGAACTGTTTTAGAGATTTGTGCTCGTTCCCGTCCTGACTGGAACTGTTGAAAATTTTACAGATAGCTTGGAGGTTACTTGCTAGCCTAGAGGAGACAGTAGAGGTCGGAGTATGTAGCTAGAGTTTCTCATTTTATTTTTTTTAGTTGTCTTTAGTTGTATTTATTTTATGGATTACTGTATCGAGATTTGAGATGTTTCTGGGTTGTGTATCTTAGACACTTAGACTTCTATCTGATGTATCTTTTTGTGGATTTCATGTTTTATCTATCTTCCATTATACTCTACCCTAGATGTGATTGAGTTTACATTCTGCTATGTCATCCCCATTCGGGGAGTACAAACTGCTTAGCATTATATTGTTAGATGTTGTGACCTAGGACAACGTTCTACCGCCGACACTGCGGCGTAGGCTGGACGGACCCATGTCTCGCGCCCTAACTCTAGGGTGCGGGTCATGACACGTCTCTCTGGTGGCGTCGGAGGATCCGTGGCTCCGCGCATTGGCTTGCTAGTAACCGGGTATAACTGAACCCGGAGGTACTCTGGGCCCACTATGCAGTAACTGGTGGTACCATTGGTGGATCCGCTAGTGAAATAGATCCGCTAGCGGAGGTCAACGTCCTCGACGAAGGTGTCGATAGCCCCGTAGTAGATCGACGGCGGGATGAGTCTTTTCCCGGGGTACTCTCCGGGTCGGGATCGCTAGCGGGCGTCACCTCTCGGAAAGGCTGAAGACGACTACGACCACCACCACCACCACACCCACCACCACCACCACGACCAATACCACCAGCAGCACCACGACGACGAGTGCTAGCCATCAGTAGGGTGACGAATGACATCGCAAAAAAAGAACTAGGAGTGCCATCTGAAATAAGTATATGCAAAAGTTTAAACTGAATTCACTAAGTTATAAGTGCTTTTATGAGGTCAAACTAAAATTACGTAATTAAAAGTGTTATTAATATATACTGATATTTAATCTAATCATCGTCATCGTCTTTGTCCTCGTCCTCATCCTCGTCCTCATCATCATCCTCATCTTCATCCTCATCCTCATTGTCGACTTCATCTGTATCCTCATCCTCATCAAGTTCTTTTTCTTCTTCTTCTTCTTCCTCATCCTCAACATTTGGGACAAGATGCCTCTTTCTCTCCTGGTTGCAGCTAAGTGTTGTGTATCAACCTCTTCCTCCCCTCTATTTTCCTCAACAATATTTTCATCATCCATGGTATCCGACTGTTGTACCAAGTATTGGGAATTTTCGATCTGGTCCTCTTGGTATTCTGGGTCTCCAACGTTTAATGTATTTCTGGATTTAATCTTGCATACTGCCCATCAGTCAAATTGATCTCTACGACGCCTTGGGTAGCTTGTATAGTAGACTTGAACAGCCTGACTTGCTATCGCAAACGTGTCGGACCCTCTATACCTCCTGCGATGATTTATATCGACGAATTCAAATTGTTTATCGATTCTCCAACTAAAATTTGGTGTCGTATCGAACCACTCACATTTGAACATCACAATATGCATATCATATGGGGCACTATATTGTAAATCTACAATATCTCGAAGCACTCCATAATAGTCAAAGTCCGACTCGTCGTCATAGATGGTGTAACACTCCAGTCCCAAAATACGTAGGACTAGAAACGTAGACATGTCAGCTGTATTCATACGAAGTACATGGGCCTCGTATGGATACATAAGCTATAAAATATAGTAGAACCATAACTAATCTCATCCACATAAAATAAATGAATAGAAGATCTCATATAATCAACTATAAAATTGTCATTTGGTACATGTAGTTGGGCGGACACAAATCCACTACCAACTATGAAAAGAAATACATAACAAAAGAAAGATTTTGGCGAGCCAAGCAAAGACGATCCAAATGCAATCATCCTCGAAGAAATAGCGATGATCACGGCTAGAGCTAGAACACCTGCGAAAGACAATAGCACACACCTGGAGAGATAACCAGGTCCTCAGAGGGACGTAACAAGACACATAATATCATGCCATATAAACTGAATAAATGTTGCTCAAATAAATAAGTCAATCGAATTATAACATGGTCCAATACGCACCTACTGAACGAGCGTACCATCCCCCCAACCAAACAAGGACAGAAGATGGTAAACTAATTCACGGTGACGTATCTTTCTATGCCATGAATCCAATCTGGTATCCGGACCCCAACAAGGTTCAATACCTTCTCATTGAAGTAGTAAGTTACACCTACAACCAAACAAGGACAAGATGTGACGAACTAATCCGCGACAAGTTATTGTTCCAAGCCACGGTCAGATACAAGTACCCAAACCAAAAGTACTCGTACCTAACGGATAAAGGTGCCTATCCATTCTAAGTGAAATGTAGTTAAGAACAATCCTTTCTACGCATGGGCCCTGGCTGAATAGGATCGGCATAGTCCCCCCCCTTGGGCACTAGAGGCCCAATCAATAAGAGCATGACGTTCCGCAGAATCGCCAGTGGCCGTCAGTAATCTTGGGTAAGCTGACCCGCGTCTCCGGCGGAGCTCACGGGTTACAAAAGGGAAAGTGCATCGAAGCCCATACGCTAAGGAATCGTCATCCCCGCCCAATGCCTACTGTGTTGTATCCACAACATTAACCTCTATAACCGCTAAGTCAAACTAGCATGCAATTCTATTGGCGGTTATTCCTATCGCACGGCTTGTACGTATTGGTGGCCAGCCAATCACGCACTTTCGTGTTCTAAATGCGACACACAACTTCGTGGTATAACGTGTCAAGGCCATGAATGCAACACACAAGGGTGGTCCCTTAAATCTAGGTTTAATGTGTAAAAAAAATAATACATAGCAGGAAATGTAAATGAATAGTAAGTTCTAACAGGTTATGCCATGTATCATAGTTTATTTTGTATAAAAAATAAGGAACAATGCATGAAATATGAGCTAAAATAAGTAAACAGCAAATGGCAAGGTGTCTTGCCTAGTAGTACGCCTGGTGTAGTGCAATGATCCAGGTGGCACGATCTGCGACTTCGGTACAACAACTATGCATGGTGACCTCTGATGGTGACACGGATAGTTCTATTGGGTCCAGAAGGGTTAACTTAGTTAGGATGGACAAAAGGTAGTACAGATTTGGTAAAGAAATAGGAAAGATTGGGATTGGTCACGGTCGAAAGAATAACAGAAAATTTGATCAATAATAAATATATATGTTTTAGAAAGTACTTATAGATATATTTACTAGTAAAATTTTTGATAAATATTCGAAAACAGTGGAATAAATAGATTTAGGCTAAAACCTAAAGTTTGTAAAAATTAAATTTTGGTAAACTGTTACTACTTGAAAATCGAGAAATATTTATAACTATTTGGAAAAAGTACTTATAGTATTTGAAACTATATATATATATATATATATATATATATATATATATATATATATATAAAAAAAAATATATATATATATATATATATATATATATATATATATATATATATATATATATATATATATATATATATATATATATATTCTAGCCCAAAATACATTAGATATTTATATGAAAAATCTAGGAAAACCTTTTTTTAGAAATAAAATTGAAGTTGTCCAAATACCCTTTTGAGGTCAAAGCTATATTTGAAATTCTATGTAGAGAACACAAAACTATACTTTTGCTTCAAAAATATTTTCTGAAAAAAATATACCTTAATGAAAACAATTGAAATAATACTAATAGTTTTACTAATAATAATAATAATAATAATAATAATAATAATAATAATAATAATAACCACAACAACAGTACATGTACTGTTGTTCAAATCAAGTAAATAATTAAATAAAATAAATAAATAAACAAATAAATAAATAAAAATTGAACAGAAGACCTATGGTTCTCCCGAGGAGAACACATCAAAATTTTAGAAAGAAAGAAAATTAGAAAGGGGAGAGAGAGAGGATGGAGGGGGAAGAGAGAGGCGAACGAGAGGGTTGGAGTCTGGGGCGCGGGCGGAGAGCTCGCCGGGGTTCGTGAGCGCGGATAAGGGGTGGCGGATCTTGGGGTGGTCCGACGGAGAGGCGGGATCGGGGTGGAGAGAGGAAGGGGGCGGAGGAGAGCTTGGCTCGAGGAGGCGGACGGCTAGGGCGGTGGCGCGCCGGCTGAGCTCGGCGAAGACGCCGGATCGACGGTCGCGGTACGGAGGGAAGAGCGCGGCACCATAGAGCCAGTGGCGGCGGCTCTCTCACCGGGATGAGATGCGGAGGGTTTGTACGTGCGGCCGGCGCGGCTGTCCTCCGGTGGAGGGAGACGGCGCACACTGGGCAGCGGGTGGATCCGACGGAGGGTGGCGCGGCGGCGCAAAGTCAGAGGGACGAAGGGCTCAGGTTGTCCTGGCGGCGGAGACTTGCCGCGGGTGTGGCGGAGACTTGCCGGCGCCGTCCGTGAGGGGTGGTGAGGGGGTTTCCATTGTGCGCTCGTGGCGGAGCCGGGCCCGCCGACGGAGAACGGCGCCAGTGCCTGGATGCCGGCGTGGGGGTCGCTCGGCACAGCGGGTCGCCGACGGTCTAACGCGTCAGGAGGTTAGGTTTAGGGTTAGCCTTCGATTTATTTTATTTTATTTTTGGGTGTTGGCTGGGCGACCGGTTGTGGGGTTTTCTGGTGGTGGTCGGGATGGTTGGTGGCGGCGATGGCGATGTGGTTGGCTGGGTTCGGTGAATGGTGGCGGGGATGGTGTTGGTTTGGTAGTGGAGGCGACGGGTTGACAGGGATGTGGGTGGCCGGACGCGGATGTGGCGGTTTAGGTTGGTAGGACGTGACCGGAGAGTCGGGCGGTCCGGGTGACGGGGTGGTCACGGGGTGGTGGTTGTGTCTGCAGTGATGTGCTGGAGACGGTGGTGGTAGTAGGGTTTTTGACGGTAGTAGAGACGGGAAAAAGAAGGAAGACGACGTCGATGAGGCGAGGGCGACGACTGGGTTAGGTTAGGGTTTTAGGGTTGGGTCGTATCGGGGTTTGTCCGACACGACATGGAAGGACGTCCGAGTTTGTCGGACGGGACAAAATAATGTATCTGTAGAAGAAGAGAATTAGTGGATGGGATGGTGGACACAGACACGATTCACGTAGATTTGTGGAAAAATTTTGTGGAGAATAGAAATTTGTGGAGGAATACCTGCCTATTTATAGGATGTGGGAATTCCCATTTGGATAAGGACTGGGAATATTTAAAACCCAATAGATAATTATTAAATTAAATCAATGAAATCAAATCTAAATTCAAATACAAATCCAATTTAAATCCAATTAATTTTTAGTTCAAAATCAAATGGGATAAATCAAATTTCAAATATTAACTATTTAAATAAATCCATAAATTCAAATCAAGATTTTAAATCTCCACAATAATTTCAAAATATATTTTCCAAAAATACTAATAATAATAATTTCAAAAATTATATTAATATTTTTAAATATCTTTTTGAATAATAAATATTATTATTAATAAATCTCAAAAATTACATTTTTATTAAAAATAAACTAGTAAATATTTATGAAATATATGTATGCACTAAGAATATTATTTATTCTAAATAAAAAGGCTTTTCATAAATAAAATCATAAATTTAGGAAATTTTGATAGCTAAATTAAATATTACATATATTATTTTGAAACTATAAAAATAAGAAAAATGTTTTTCTAAAAGTATGTACGCTCGCACATATTTGCACTCATCGAGCATTTGCAAAAAATAAAATTTCGTACACGACGTACAATACGACTACGTGATGTACAATACAAATTTTAAATCGGTACCGAATTTAATAAAAAAATAGTAGAAATTTAGGGGTTTTACAAATGGTGCCTCTTATGCAAACACCAGAATCCTTGGTACTGAAGCCGTCATTGACATATTCGGCATTTATAGCATTCTGAGTTGCCTTAAACTTTAAGCCATTAACGACATAGCCTGGCCAAGTCTTTGCATGCTTCTTCAGTCCCAATGCCAAATAACGAATACTCTCATTTGTGAGTGTTGTTTCTGGCAATAAAACCTGTAAACAGATATTGATAATTTAAATATTTTAGATGCAAATATTTTAATGGTAGCCACATAAATTATTATCTCAGTTACTTACGTATTTGCGAAACCAGGACGGAAAGGTACAATCAACCCCTCTTTGAAGCCCTTCATCGGTAATATCGGGTATCCTCATTTTGAATTCATCTCTAAATACACTGTTAGAGAGAATACGAATAACTGTAGTCAGTTACTTCACCAAATTAGAGATTATAACGAGTGTAATTATAGTCACTTACTTCTCCAAATCTCTTACTTCTTGTATGTCATAATTTAACAAGACATATCGGTGAGCGGCATCATACTCGTCGTCAGTCAACCACCATTTCTTACTAGCCCCGATAGGCTTGTCCCTTATATCGAATATACCTCCATCCTCAACGTCCTCGTCATTCCTTTGAGCTATATTTTGATTTATCTTAACATGAGTATCAAAATAAATGGAGCGGAAGTTTGATACCTCCTCAATAAGATATGCTTCGCATATCGAAGCCTCTATATGAGCCTTGTTACCAACTTTCTTCTTTAGATGGTGTAGGTATCTAGAAAGACAAATTATCTTGAGAATTAACAATGAAATGCAACTTAAATTATATCGATTTTTATGTACCTTTCAAATGGGTACATCCATTGATAATGAACAGATGCACCGACACGGGCTTCGTATGATAGATGAATCGGTAGATGCTCCATGCTGTCGAAGAAGCCCGGAGGAAATATTTTCTCTAACTTACAAATTGTTAAGACAATCTTCTTCTCAAGTTCAACCATGTGTCGCACCGTCAACTTAGTTGAACAAATATCCATGAAGAATGTTGATAGCTCGGCCAACGGAACCCATACAGAAGAAGACAACAACTCTCTCAAAGCAATGGGTAGTAATCTTTCCATAAACACGTGGCAGTCATAACTCTTCATTCCCATTAGCTTGCGTTTATTGAGATCAACGCATCTAGACAAATTCGACACATAGCCGTCGGAAAATCTTAAAGTAGATATCAACTTGCAGATTATTAATCTATCTTCCTTTCTCAATGTGTATTGTGCTACCGGCTTATTTAATTGTCCACCAGCTCCCCTTTGTATCAAGTTCAGATAAGGACGCTTACATATCTCGACAATGTCTTGTCTTGCTTTTGGATTGTCCTTCGTCTTTCTTTTAATATCCATAACGGTATTGAAGACATTATCGAACACATTCTTTTTGATATGCATGACATCAAGATCATGCCTTATAAGATTATCTCTCCGATAAGGCAAGTCCCAGAAGATACTCCGTTTGGTCCAGTTATGTCTTTTTCCGAACCCTTCGACACGATTGTTCGATGGATCTTCAATTACGGAGGGCAGGTCCTTTACATCTTTCCAAATATCGTATCCCGACAATTTGGGTGGCGAATGAGAAAATTCTTGTTTTCCAGCTCTGAACGTGTCCTTATTCTTTCTCCAATGATGACTCGCGGGCAAAAATTGACGGTGATAGTCAAAGAAAGAAGTTTTTCCTCCATGCTTAAGGCGGAACGCCTTACTATTTTCTATGCATATCGGACAAGACATGGTGCCGTGAGTACTCCATCCCGACAGCATACCGTATGCTAGAAAATCATTTATTTTCCACATCAGTGAAGCTCTCATATGAAAGTTCTATTTCTTAGAAATATCATAGGTTGCGACACCGATCTCCCACAGCTGTTTCAGCTCCTCCACCAACGGCTGTAAATATATATCGATGTTTTTCGTCGGATTTTTAGGACCCGGTATGATAGCTGTCAAGAACATATAAGGAGTCTTCATACACATCCATGGTGGCAGATTGTAAGGGGTAAGAATGACCGGCCAGCAGGAGTATTGAGATCCCGACTGCCCGAAAGGGGCGAAGCCATCAGAACATAGCGCTAGAAGTACATTTCTAGGCTCTGCAGCAAAATCTGGATAACACAAATCAAAATATTTCCACGCCTCTCCGTCCGAAGGATATAAAAATTCTCCATCGTCCTTTGTGCGTTCTTCATTGTGACACGTCATGTGTCCAGCTATATTCAGAGATATATACATGCTCTGTAAGCTCATCGTGATCGACAAGTAATGCATATACTTATAAAGACGTCATTTTCTAGTTGACTTTCCTTTTCCCTTTACTGGCTTGTAATGATCCGTATTACAGAAGCTGCAACTTTCTATGTCCTCCTTCTTCTTGTAGTACAATATGCATCCGTTGTGACAACAATCTATCTTCTCGTACCCCAGTCCCAGTTGTCGGACCATCATCTTTGACTTGTCGAAGTTTTTTGGGAGCTCTTTTGATTCCTTCGGTAAGATCTCCGTTGCTAGTTATGTAATCCGATAATAGCAAGCTTGTGGCAAGTTAAAATTGGACTTTATGTTCAACAATTGCATCGTCACTGACAGTACGAAATGAGTCTCACAATCAGGATGTAGAGGAGTATCTGCATCCTGAAACATATAATACAACTCCTTCGCCTCGGGATTATGATCCTCCAGATCAAAATTAGGCCCTGCCGCATCGTACACCCTATCTCGTGCACGATTCTGCAGGTCTCCATAATCAACAAAGCATCCGTCGTCCATGACAAAATCCATTGCAGCATTTTCATCAAAAGTATAAGTAGCAGCATTAGCAACCTGTCTTTCTGCATATAGTTCACCTTGCGATGACCACATGCAGTAATCATGTACGAAACCCTTACGGGTCAAATGATCTCTCACAGTCACCACTTCTTCGTAATGTCTATTACGACAATTACCACATGGACACTTGATTTTGTTACCGTCCACGTACTGAGCTTTGCTCATGGCTTACTTAAGAAACACTTTCACGCCTGCATGAAAATCGTCACTCATACCTATTCTGCTCTCGTGTTGTCATTTGTACATCCATGTACGATCAAAGAATTAACGATCCATCATAGATTGGATGTGAAAATCTGTATCGTAAGACAAACATAATTACTATGTAATCATGTACTCACTAATAACCGAATATAACTGAGTCCAGGGGTACAACGGGGCCCACCGCACAGTAACTGGTAGATCTTCTAGTATAGGCCGGATGTACTTAGTATCGACCGTATCAGATTAGTATTGTGGAAGGTTTAGTAACAACTGTACTTGGATTTCTCTTTTCTCGAGCTAGAATACCATTGCAAGAGAGTCACGAGAGCGTAAAAAATCTCCTAAATATTGATGTACGAGAGTGATTGTCCAGTTAGAGTAACATAGCTCGAGAGAGTGACTGGCCAATCACTCCCGTAAACATCAATATTTAAGAGATTTTTTACGCTCCCGTGACTCTCTTGCAATTGTAATCTAGCTCGAGAAGAGAGAAATCCAAGTACAGTTGTTACTAAACCATCCACTATACTAATCTGATACGATCGATACTAATCCGACACGGTCGATACCTATCGGATACGTCTATTGCGAATCGATATGGCCAATACAAATTCTATCTATACGACCGATACATATCGGATAGGACGATACCAATTTGCTAAGACCAATACCAACCGATACGGTCGATACTTATAAGTACCTACAGTCGAAGAGAATGACCCGCTGGTACATCCATGCACGATCAACGAAGTAACGATCCATTGCAAATTGGATGTGAAAATCTGTATCGTAAGACAAACTAAATATAATTAGTTCAATACCAATTGTCACGACCCGCACCCACTGTGAGGATGCGAATACGTAACAACGCCCAGCCTATGCCGCAGTGTCGGCGGTAGAACGCTTTCCTAGGTCAATCATCTAATAATATAAGGGTACCTGTACAGTATATACACTCCAAATGGAGGTGACATAGCAATACAGTCTCAATCACATCTAAGGTAGAATACGATAAAAAGATAGAGAGATAAGGAATGAAATGAATCCACAGAGATACAACAAATAGAAATCCAAGTGTCTATGATAATATCTCTACAACATCCAGATAAAACAACTCCCAGTATATACAATAATGTATCATTGAGAAAGACGAGGTAAAAATCTAAGCTAGCAGTCCAAACCACTAGTGGCAGATCCTCTACTGCAAGTGGGCCCAAGTCACAAGTGTTGTCTAAAGCTGTACCATAAGGGTAGACACCATAGCCTCATCATTCTCTGTAAAATTTTTAACAGGTCCAGTCAGGACG
Organism: Iris pallida; assembly: GCA_029216955.1. NCBI lineage: Eukaryota > Viridiplantae > Streptophyta > Magnoliopsida > Asparagales > Iridaceae > Iris > Iris pallida. Next base: position 102,190 of record JANAVB010017635.1, read on the forward strand.
GGAGCGAGCACAATACATCTCAACAGTTCATAGCAGGTTAGAAAATATAATCATGCAGTAAAGTAAGATACATAAAACTGAAGAAATTACAGAATGTAAACAGAGAGAGAACTGTAATAGAAATATCTACTATAAGTAGAGAACTAACAGTGGCTAGTGAGTCAGAGTACAATATAAACATGTTAATGGCATAGGAGATTCTGATGAGACACTACGGAGGTGATCAGATGAGATACTACTTGGATATTATTCACATGTCTACTTCTACTCCCCCGTACCCCCAATAAATACACAAGGATCCAGCCAGGTTATGTTAGGATTCCATGCAATGACCCACAAGGGGTGATACATGGTAGGCCCAAAAATGGGTGATTCTAGGAATGCCCATAAATGGGTGATTCAAGGAAGACTCTGTGATCATGAGAGTACATGTCACAAGTAATCAATGAACCATGAAGCATAGTGATACACAATGTAAGTGAAACACACAGAACATGTAGTATCCGATGCTCCCTGAGGGGATAACATCTCAAGAAGGGATCCATATAGTACTAATCCGTGTGACCAACGTGACAGTATCAAATAAAGTAATTTAAAGCAGGAAAATAATTCTAACAGGATATGAAATGATCATATAATGTACTCTCCTGGTATCTGAATAGCTATAGTAAATATAATGTCCGAGATGAGGTACCTGACTCCTAGTTAGAGCAACACAAGTCAAGATGTATACAGGGGATGATAATTGTAATCTACAATGCATCTGGATGCTGTCTAGGTCAAACTAGACTAAAGTCAACATTTGGTCAACTCTAGCCAACCACACTAATCAAACTAGGTCAACTAGGTCAAGTCCTAGCCCAAACAAGTCTAACAAGTCTCACTAGGCCTAACCAAGCCTAGGCTAGCACTCACACATCAATCACAAGGCTATACAAGCTAACACAACAAGTTATATATATAATATATATATATAGGTATTCAATAGGCACTCTATATTAGGCTTACAATATTAGACATTCATGAACTATATATATAGTACATAACTTTTATGTACATACATGCATCCATTATCTCCTTTATCAAGCATTACCCTTCCTGACATACATGTTTCCATAATCACATTATTCATACATTCATGTATTTATGTTTTACATTACCTAGATGCATTCATACATGGATTTTCTATCTTACTTGCATACATACCATACAATCATGCATTCATGTGCATAGCTCCATATACTAGCATTTCATATATAGGAGGAAAGGAAGGGATTAGTAAGGGTGATTTAACATGTATGTGACCACATCATATATTTGATATCTATATATAGAGAAGTAAGGGAAAGGAAAGATTCATGTGTGTGGATGTGTCTTAGTGAGTTGATATAGTGTAACATGCATTCATGACATGGATTTATGTATTCACATAACAATTAATCATTCAATCAACATTAGTAATTAATAATTCAGTTTATTAAATACTGAATCTCAGTTTTACAGTGCTTGTGGAATCTCAGGTTTTTGTGAGTATCACTAGCTCTTAGGGTGTGGCAAATCAGTGGTGTAGAGTGTACCTGTGTGTGTGTGTGAGTGACAACAAGTGTGGCATCCTGTGTGGGTATGGGTATATGGTACATGGCAGTTCAACAAATAGGTGTGGACATGTATAGGCTAGTGCATAAACCCATGTGTGTGTTAGATAGAAAAAAACAGTGTGTACTAGCATGTGTCCAGGAACTTCAGTGTGTGTGTGTCTACAAGAATTTTCAGTGGGTTAACCTGAAGAGGGAAATCAAGTAATGTGTGAGTGATTAAACAGGCAAATCAACATTTAGTTATAAAACAGAATTTAAAAATCAGTGTTTCAGTTAAGAATGGAATTTAAGGTTCAGGATTTCTCATTCTCTAAACCACATCCTAACCTAACATTTAGTTTAAGAGAACAGGAATGAAAATCAAATGGCAGTTCCTATCTACCTAAAGTGTATAACCCTTAAACAAAACCATTTTCTGAACCATGTATCAGTCGGCCTATTGAATAGCCCAAACTCATAATCAAAATCCCATTCTCAAATAAAAAACCCAATCTAACTTGAAAATCCGATTTAGCAGTAGTCAGTACACATGTAGGTGAGTTTAACATGTAAATTAATATCAAGAGTCAGTTAAATCAGGGAATAGAATATCAGAATTTCAACTGAACTCGTGTATCAGTGACAGTGAGTAAATTTTGTTCAACATGCCAAAAACTCAATTCGAAATCTTAAAACCTAGGACCAGTCAATAACCCACATTACAATAGTCTAATACACGTGTAAGATTCAAACATGGAATTTAAACAGGAAAAATTAGTTCAAAATAGGAAATAAATTCTCAGAATACACAAACTGATACGCGTATCAGTCCAATGGAAAAAGCCAATTTCGAAATCGAAATCATGATAAATTGATAAATTTTAAGGTTGGTAAAACATCATACACATGTGCATGTGTCTACCACTTTCATACGTGTCCCTCTAAGTCGACATAAGCGTGTCCAAACACCACGAGCACTCACAGACACGCACACGTGTACTGGACTGCGCGCAGTGTCGTACACGCATGCACACGTGTCTTGCACATGACACAGGCCATGCGGAGACACGTGGCCGTGCACACGTGTTCACCTAGGCTAGGGGGACGTGTCCAAGTGCCTGTCATGTGTCCATGTGGTGTCGACGTGTCGATACGAGACCGTATCAGTGGGTCGAATTTTGCGTGTGTGCGTGTCAGGAATTTCAATGCGAGCTCGAGAACTTCCTCGACTCGTAACCAGGTGTCACGAAACTTGGTGAGGGTCTAGTCAGACATGGAACCCATCACCTCGTCAAATTTTACGTGCCCTAGTGAGGTGTCGTGTCCTGTGTCAGCCCCGAAATGCAGGGGATGCGCACAGCGTGCATGAGCAGTGCAAGATCGGTACGCGGTTGATTTCTCTGCGCACACTGAACGAGGAGCCGTAAAATTTTGTGGGAGTGACGTCAGTGGGTGCCCGCACGTCGCCACAAATTTTCGTGGTATCTTGTGTCGTGTCTTGTCCGCTAGGACACTCGAACAGCAGGGGGCTACACGAGGCCTGTGCTGTGTCCCGTACGTACGGTGCGTGTCCGATTTGGACACGAAACATGTCCAAAAATGTGCTTAGACACAGACCATAGTAATCTACACATAGTAAGCTTCCCAAATGTGTAATTTATTTTGAAAGCCAAGAACAAAAAGTTCAAATAGGCATTTCATCAAACACCTAAGTATATACATTGATAAGTGTCCGATACGGACACCAAACGGACACAAAATCTACCCAAATTCGAGGTACAGCTAGGGGACTCCTAGATCTAGCCCTAAATACAAAGAAAACGAAATTTTAGATCAATTTGTGGAGTTTTACCTATAGGTACAAAAAACATAAAAAACTTCAAATGGGGGGTGTTCTTCTTGATGGCCAATTGCTCCAAATGAACCCAAAACTGAGATTAACCTCCAGAAATATTAAATATACAAAAAATAGAACATAATGCAAAAGACAAGGATTAAAAAGGAATTAAAATAAACTTATGGGGATATTTTGAAGGGAAAAAATACCTTTCTTTTCCTATATGTTGAAATGAAATAAAAGAGGCAAGCACTAACGAATAAGTGTTTATATAGGGTGGGGATCCCTATGTGGCTGGTCATAAAGGAAGGAATTAGGGTTAGGGTGTCAAATCATGGGCCATGGGCCAAGTCATAAGTCATTAAGTCCTTAAATCACAAGTCATTTCATTAAACCACAAACCATGAAATAATTTCACTTAAACTAATCCTCCTAATCCAAAATTAGTTTCTAATGACTAAGTAGGTTAACCTAAGTTAGACTAGGGTCACCATGGCTAGGGTTAGCTTCTAGGCTAGTCCACTAGATCTCAACAAGTCAAGGTCAACAAGAATTCACCAATTCAATAAATCATCAAATAATTCAAATAAGTCAAAATGACTAAATTATCCTTAGGCTAAAAATGATAATTAAATCATCCAAATGACATGGTTAGGCTCTAGTTCATGTAGTCTCTCGGGTTTCACTAGCTGCATATCAAAATCACAAGTCATGATTTTTAAGTAGTTTTAAAATGGTTAAAAATCACCAACAATTATATTATTAATTAAATATCATAATTAAATAAATTAAAACACAAAATTTCAAAATTGCCCTTATTTTAGAAACTGTGTGTTACAAGTCTACCCACCTTATAAAAATTTTGTCCTCGAAATTAAAATGTTCATACTCCTTCTAGGTCAAACCCCCACAATCAAAGTCTCAGAACTTAAACAAATCATACGATTTAAAAGGACGATATACATGGTCAGGGCATACGGTGGTAGTAGAAGTCTCATCTAGGTATACAAGTCATGCTAAACCAAAATGGTCATAGGGTATCAAAACATACAAGCAATCACGGTTGTTAAACTGGAAAAGATATAGAAATAACAAATCATCAAAACTGTAAGGAAGTCTACCATCCTATATGAAAATTGGTACTTATCAAAAAAATAAAAAAATAAAATAAGATAACTACCAATTATCTATAAAGGGGTACTATTCAAAGAAAAATCAAAATCAAAAGTTAAAGGGACAGTTGTCAATAGCATTGAAATCCAATCACAATATATATTAAGAATATTTAGTCTCGATACGATCTAAGTTGATCAATTTTGGAAAATCAAGATTTGGGCAATATGGAGGACAAGGTCATCGAAGTCTGAGCACGAGCATACAAGGATGGAGAATCAGGTCATATTTAAATTTGATTCAAATGAGTACAAACCCAAGACATTAATGTGATAAGAAAGGATGATCAAGGTTGATTGGTCGTGATTAAGGGAGCTAAGATTCAATGATATTGAAAACCTTTTAGGAAAAACAAGAAAAGATTTCATAAGAAGTCAAGTTAGTCATCTCTCTCTAATACCATAAAGTTTATCATTTGCCAATCATATTTGTATCTCACAAGTCCCAATATAAAAATCAACCTTTATATGACTATCATCAAAAAATTTATAACCTTCAGTCATCTAAACCTTTACCATGTTCACCATAGACAAAATTCTAAACTTCTAAAACGTTTCATACGAAGCATATCCCTCTTATTTAGGTATCAACACTTATTCATTTAATCAAATTTTCAAATTCCTTCACCTCGTCCTAATTTAGATCTGAAACCTCTAAATCCTGTTTATGAAATCCTTGAACTTGTTTAATTCAAGTCTCGTATTTATTCAACCCTAATACCACTATGTCATATGAAATTTATTCTTATTTATAAATCAACCTTCATATTTTCTTCAATGTTCACCTTCAAATATTATCCTTTTGAATTCTATAATTTTCCTCAATCATCTAAAATAATTTCTATAACTTAATAGCCCAAACTCATAATCAAAATCCTATTCTCAAATAAAAAACCCAATCTAACTTGAAAATCCAATTTAGCAGTAGTCAGTACACATGTAGGTGAGTTTAACATATAAATTAATATCAAGAGTCAGTTAAATCAGGGAATAGAATCTCAGAATTTCAACTAAATCGTGTATCAGTGACAGTGGGTAAATTTTGTTCAACATCTCAAAAACTTAATTCGAAATCTAAAAACCTAGGACCAGTCAATAACCTACATTACAATAGTCTAATACACATGTGTAAGATTCAAACATAGAATTTAAACAGGAAAAATCAGTTCAAAATAGGAAATAAATTCTCAGAATACACAAACTGATATGCGTATCAGTCCAATGGGAAAAACCAATTTCAAAATCAAAATCATGATAAATTGATAAATTTTAAGGTTGGTAAAACATCATACACATGTGCACGTGTCTACCACTTTCATACGTGTCCCTCTAAGTCGACACAAGCGTGTCCAAACACCACGAGCACTCACAGATACGCACACGTGCACTAGACTGCGCAGTGTCGTGCACGCGTGCACACGTGTCTTGCACACGACAAAGGCTACGTGGAGACACGTGGCCGTGCACACGTGTTCGCCTAGGCTATGGGGACGTGTCCAAGTGCCTGTCCTGTGTCCACATGGTGTCGACGTGTCGATACGAGACCATATCATTGGGTCGAATTTCGCGTGTGTGCGTGTCACGAATTTCAATGCGTGCTCGAGAACTTCCTCGACTCGCAACCAGGAGTCACGAAACTTGGTGAGGGTCTAGTCAGACATGGGACCCATCACCTCGTCAAATTTCACGTGTCCTAGTGAGGTGACTTGTCCTGTGTCAGCCCCAAAATGCAGGGGATGCGCACAGCGTGCACGAGCAGTGCAAGATCGGTACGCGGTTGATTTCTCCGTGCACACTGAACGAGGAGCCGTAAAATTTTGTGGGGGTGACGTCAGTGGGTGCCCGCACGTCCCCGTGGTATCTCGTGTCATGTCATGTCCGCTATGACACTCGAACAGCAGGGGGCTGTACGAGGCCTGTGCTGTGTCCCGTGCATACGGTGCATGTCCGATTTGGACACAAAACGTGTCCAAAAATGTGCTCAGACACAGACCATAGTAATCTAAACATAATAAGCTTCCTAAATGTGTAATTTATTTTGAAAACCAAGAACAAAAAGTTCAAAGAGCCATTTCATCAAACACCTAAGTATACACATTGATACATGTCCGATACGGACACCAAACGGACACAAAATCCACCCAAATTCGAGGTACAGCTAGATGACTCCTAGATCTAGCCCTAAATGCAAAGAAAATGAATTTTAGATCAATTTGTGGAGTTTTACCTATAGGTGCAAAAAATATGAAAAAACTCCAAATGGCGGTTGTTCTTCTTGATGGCCAAATACTCCAAATGAACCCAAAACTGAGATTAACCTCCAGAAATATTAAACATACAGAAATTAGAACCTAATGCAAAAGACTAGGATTAAAAATGAATTAAAATAAATTTATGAGGATTTTTGGAAGGGAAAAAATACCTTTCTTTTCCTATGTGTTGAAATGAAATAAAAGCGGCAAGCACTAATGAATAAGTGTTTATATAGGGTGGGGATCCCTATGTGACTGGTTATAAAGGAAGGAATTAGGGTTAGGGTGTCAAATCATGGGCCATAGGCCAAGTCACAAGTTATTAAGTCCTTAAATCACGAGTCATTTTATTAAACCACAAACCATGCAATAATTTTACTTAAACTAATCCTCCTAATCCAAAATTAGTTTCTAATGACTAAAAGTAGGTTAACCTAAGTTAGACTAGGGTCACCATGGCTAGGGTTAGCTTCTAGGCTAGTCTACTAGGTCTCAGCAAGTCAAGGTCAACTAGAATTCACCAATTCAATAAATCATCAAATAATTCAAATAAGTCAAAATGACCAAATTATTCTTAGGCTAAAAATGATAATTAAATCATCCTAATGACATGGTTAGGCTCTAGGTCATGCAGTCTCTCGGGTTTCACTAGCTGCATATCAAAATCACAAGTCATGATTTTTAAATAGTTTTAAAATGGTTAAAAATCACTAAAAATCATATAATTAATTAAATATCATAATTAAATAAATTAAAACACAAAATTTCAAAATTACCCTCATTTTAGAAACTGGGTGTTACAAGTATACCCACCTTATAAAAATTTTGTCATCGAAATTAAAATGTTCATACTCCTTCTAGGTCAAACCCCCACAATCAAAGTCTCAGAACTTAAACAAATCATACGATTTAAAAGGACGACATACATAGTCATGGCATACGGTGGTAGTAGAAGTCTCATCTAGGTATACAAGTCATGCTAAACCAAAACGGTCATAGGGTATCAAAACATACAAGCAATCAGGGGTGTTAAACTGAAAAAGATACAGAAATAACAAATCATCGAAACTGTAAGGCAGTCTACCATCCTATATAAAAACTGGTACTTATCAAAATAAATAAATAAGATAACTATCAATTATCTATAAAGGGGTGCTATTCAAAGAAAAATCAAAATTAAAAGTTCAAGGGACAGTTGTCAATAGCATTGAAATCCAATCACAATATATATTAAGAATATTTAGTCTCGATACGATCTAAGTTGATCAATTTTGGAAAATCAAGATTTGGACAATATGGAGCACAAGGTCATCGAAGCCTGAGCACGAGCATACAAGGATGGAAATTCAGGTCATATTTAAATTTGATTCAATTGAGTACAAATCCAAGACATTAATGTGATAAGAAAGGATGATCAAGGTTGATTGGTCGTGATTAAGGGAGCTAGGATTCAATGATATTGAAAACCTTTTAGGGAAAACAAGGAAAGATTTCATAAGAAGTCAAGTTAATCATCTCTCTCTAATACCATCAAGTTTATCATTTGCCAATCATATTTTTATCTCACAAGTCCCAATATAAAAATCAACCTTTATATGACTATCATCAAAAAATTTATAACCTTCAGTCATTTAAACCTTTACCATGATCACCATAGACAAAATTCCAAACTTCTAAAACATTTCCCACGAAGTATACCCCTCTTATTTAGGTATCAACACTTATTCATTTAATCAAATTTTCAAATTCCTTTACCTCGTCCTAATTTAGATCTGAAACCTCTAAATCTAGTTTATGAAATCCTTGAACTTGTTTAATTCAAGTCTCGTATTTATTCAACCCTAATACCACTATGTCATACGAAATTTATTCTTATTTATAAATCAACCTTCATATTTTCTTCAATATTCACCTTCAAATATTATCCTTTCGAATTCTACAATTTTTTTCAATCATCTAAAATAATTCCTATAACTTAAAATCCTTGTGTTCTCTCTGTTTCTAATCACCCTCTTACAATATCTAGTTCAATTTCGCATAATCACTGAATACAATTAAATTCTTTTTTCCGTTTCAAAATTTCTATATAGCCTTAGAGTAAAAGTTCCCAAGAATCAATAACCAAGATTTTTAAGTTCTCAAAACTAGGTTGACCTCTAATATCCTTATTAGTTTTTTTTTTGAAATACATCCATGAATTACTCATAACCAAAATTTTTTGCGATTGTTTCTAAATTGATGACATTTATCTCTCGATTCCATTCTAAACCTTTACCACATCTCCATCTTGAATTTTTCATATTTGGCATCCAACATTCTGATTCCTACAAAATCATCATATGATAACCAATTACGTCATTTTCGAACTAGATAATTTACGTTATTTCCTCAACATGTCTCAGGCAAAATGATATGAAGATTCAAGGGTTTCAAGGTATAGCTGACAGAATTAGATACGAGACAGAGAATTGATGTAATCAGGACAGTTATATAAGACAAAGAATGATGGTAATAAAATATTGGCAGGAAGAGAATGATAATAGAATCTGTTCTGCTTTTCTGTTTAAAAGAGGGAACCATTTTGAAACCAGAACTATAATATCAAATCCAAAATAAGGTCTTAGCATAAATCATCGATTCATTATATTATGAAGAAATTCATAGCAAGAAGTTACACAAAGGTTTATAATACAGCTAAAGCTACTCCTACTCCTAAGTTAAATAATGAGAAACAAAGCAAACAAAACAATTTTTTTTGAAAGATTGAACAAAAGTAGAGAAAACTTGTTCAAGAGCATTTAAGGTACAATCTGATAATCATATGCGTCTATCCAAAATTATGGTACTCTAAATCCTTGTCATACTAGTAAGCATGGCTACGATAATCACAGAGTCCTTGACTAAGGTACATACCTCTAGGTTCATGGTATTTAAAATTTCCGTATTGCCGCATGCGACGACGAAAATCTTAAATTTCTACACCCGAGAAATACGTCCAAAATCTGACTATATGTCCTCACTATGCCAGCTAACACGACTATCGAAGATTCTAGATCCCACAACTGAGGTGACCTAGCCCATATGATTTTCTTTTTTAGAAGAAAAACAAACATAACAAAAGAGCAACAGGACAAAATTAATCAATCAACAAGGAACAGATGGAATCGGATTTTAAGGTAGTTATAAAAGACAATTACGGGAATAGAATCGAGAAGAACGAAACTTGCAGCAAGATCTCCAATGGTCTGTGCATCCTCGACTGTCCTGACGATAGCTCGCCCTGCTGGTTTCCCCTGGTTTGCTACTGATGTTGCATGAACCACTGTTGCTGAGAGAAATCGAGAATGACGAGAAAAAGTCTCTGTACAGACAGAGGTGCACCTCCAATGTAGCAGAAACGCCAACCTGAGTCGGCACAACAGAAGCTGCGGACTCGAGGCCCTGATAAACTGGATGAGAGGTGGCCAGCCTCTCGATAGTATCCCCGAACCGAAGCGATGAGATCGTGTCTCCATAACCATCATGAAGACAGATCAAAACAAGAAGTAATTTCTGAGAATGAAGCAAAAATTCAAAGGAGGACAGTTTATATTCAAGGGAAGTCAATAAGCAACAATTTAGATTAAAGGAATCTGATTAAGAGTTTTTCCTAAAGTGATTGAGTACCTTCAAAATATCCTAATCCTACTGCAGGCTGTAGTGATACTCTAGTTCGAATACCACTACACAAACTTGGCCTGCATGGCCACTACTAAAAATGTGTCACGACCCGCACCCACTGTGAGGGTGCGAATACGTAACAACGTCCAGCCTATGCCACAGTGTCGGCGGTAGAACGCTGTCCTAGGTCAATCATCTAACAATATAAGGGTACCTGTACAGTATATACACTCCGAATGGAGGTGACATAGCAATACAGTCTCAATCATATCTAAGGTAGAATACGATAAAAAGATAGAGAGATAAGGAACGAAATGAATCCACAAAGATACAACAAATAGAAATCCAAGTGTCTATGGTAACATCTCCACAACATCCAAATAAAACAACTTCCAGTATATACAATAATGTATCATTGAGAAAGACGAGGTAAAAATCTAAGCTAGCAGTCTAAACCATTGGTGGCAGATCCTCTACTGCAAGTGGACCCAAGTCACAAGTGTTGTCTAAAGCTGCACCATAAGGGTAGACACCATAACCTCATCATTCTCTGTAAAAATTTTAACAGGTCCAGTCAGGACGGGAGCGAGCACAATACATCTCAACAGTTCATAGCAGGTTAGAAAATATAATCATGCAGTAAAGTAAGATACATAAAACTGAAGAAAGTACAGAATATAAACAGAGAGAGAACTATAATAGAAATATCTACTATAAGTAGAGAACTAACAGTGGCTAGTGAGTCAGAGTACAATATAAACATGTGAATGGCATAGGAGATTCTGATGAGACACTACGGAGGTGATCAGATGAGATACTACTTGGATATTACTCACATGTCTACTTCTACTCCCCCGTACCCCCAATCAATACACAAAGATCCAGCCAGGTTATGTTATGATTCCATGCAATGGCCCACAAAGAGTGATACATGGTAGACCAAAAATGGGTGATTCTAGGAATGCCCATAAATGGGTGATTCAAGGAAGACTCTGTGATCATGAGAGTACATGTCACAAGTGATCAATGAACCATGAAGCATAGTGATACACAATGTAAGTGAAACGCATAGAACATGTAGTATCCGATGCTCCCTGAGGGGCTAACATCTCAAGAAGGGATCCATATAGTACTAATCCGTGTGACCAACGTGACAATATCGAGTAAAGTAATTTAAAGCAGGAAAATAATTCTAACAGGATATGAAATGATCAGTGAATGTACTCGCCTAGTATCTGAATAGCTGTAGTAAATATACTGTCCAAGATGAGGTACCTGACTACTAGTTAGAGCAACACAAGTCAATATGTATACAGGGGATGATAATTGTAATCTACAATGCATCTGCATGCTGTCTAGGTCAAACTAGACTAAAGTCAACATTTGGTCAACTCTAGTCAACCACACTAGTCAAACTAGGTCAACTAGGTCAAGTTCTACCCCAAACAAGTCTAACAAGTCTCACTAGGACTAACCAAGCCTTGGCTAGCACTCACACATCAATCACAAGGCTATACAAGCTAACACAACAAGTTATATATATAATGTATATATATAGGTATTCAATATAGGCACTCTATATTAGGCTTACAATATTAGACATTCATGAACTATATAAATAGTATATAACTTTTATGTACATACATGCATCCATTATCTCATTTATCAAGCATTGCCCTTCTTGACATACATGTTTCCATAATCACATTATTCATACATTCATGTATTCATGTCTTACATTACCTAGATGCATTCATACAAGGATTTCCTATCTTACTTGCATACATACCATACAATCATGCATTCATGTGCATAGCTCTATATACTAGCATCTCATATATAGGAGGAAAGGAAGGGATTAGCAAGGGCGATTTAACATGTATGTGACTACATCATATATTTGATATCTATATATAAAGAGGTAACGAAAAGGGGAGATTCATGTGTGTGGATGTGTCTTAGTGAGTTGATATAGTGTAACATGCATTCATGACATGGATTTATGTATTCACATAACAATTAATCATTCAATCAACCTTAGTAATCAATAATTCAGTTTATTAAATACTGAATCTCAGTTTTACAGTGCTTGTGGAATCTCAGGTTTTTGTGAGTATCACTAGCTATTAGGGTGTGGCAAATCAGTGGTGTAGAGTGTACTTGTGTGTGTGTGAGTGAGTGACAACAAGTGTGGCATGGTGTGTGGGTATGGGTGTATGGTACATGACAGTTCAACAAATAGGTGTGGACATGTATAGTCTAGTGCATAAACCCATGTGTGTGTTAGATTGAAAAAAAATAGTGTGTACTAGCATGTGTCCAGGAACTTCAGTGTATGTGTGTCTACAGGAATTTTCAGTGGGTTAACCGGAAGAGGGAAATCAAGTAATGTGTGAGTGATTAAACAGGCAAATCAATATTTAGTTATAAAACAGAATTTAAAAATCAGTGTTTCAGTTAAGAATGGAATTTAAGGTTTAGGATTTCTCATTCTCTAAACCACATCCTAACCTAACATTTAGTTTAAGAGAACATGAATGAAAATCAAATGGCAGTTCCTATCTACCTAAACTGTATAGCCCTTAAACAAAACCATTTCCTGAACCATGTATCAGTCGGCCTTTTGAATAGCCCAAACTTATAATCAAAATCCCATTCTCAAATGAAAAACCCAATCTAACTTGAAAATCCGATTTAGCAGAAGTCAGTACACATGTAGGTGAGTTTAACATGTAAATTAATATCAAGAGTCAGTTAAATCAAGGAATAGAATCTCAGAATTTCAACTGAACTCGTGTATCAGTGACAGTGAGTAAATTTCGTTCAACATCCCAAAAACTCAATTCGAAATCTAAAAACCTAGGACCAGTCAATAACCCACATTACAATAGTCTAATACACATGTGTAAGATTCAAACATGGAATTTAAACAGGGAAAATCAGTTCAAAACAGGAAATAAATTCTCAGAATACACAAACTAATACGTGTATCAGTCCAATAGGAAAAACCAATTTCGAAATCAAAATCATGATAAATTGATGAATTTTAAGGTTGGTAAAACATCATAGACATGTGCACGTGTCTACCACTTTCATACGTGTCCCTCTAAGTCGACACAAGCGTGTCCAAACACCACGAGCACTCACAGACACGTACACGTGCACTGGACTACGCGCACTGTCGTATATGCGTGCACGCGTATCTTGCACACGACAAAGGCCACGTGGAGATACGTGGCCGTGCACACGTGTTCGCCTAGGCTAGGGGGACGTGTCCAAGTGCCTGTCCTATGTCCACGTGGTGTCGACGTGTCGATACGAGACCGTATAAGTGGGTCGAATTTTGCGTGTGTGCGTGTCAGAAATTTCAATGCGAGCTCGAGAACTTCCTCGACTCGCAACCAGGTGTCACGAAACTTGGTGAAGGTCTAGTCAGACATGGGTCCCATCATCTCGTCAAATTTCACGTGTCCCAGTGAGGTGTCGTGTCCTGTGTCTGCCCCGAAATACAGAGGATGCGCACAGCGTGCACGAGCAGTGCAAGATCGGTGCGCGGTTGATTTCTCCGCGCACACTGAACGAGGAGCCGTAAAATTTTATGGGGGGACATCAGTGGGTGCCCGCACGTCCCCACAAAATTTTGTGGTATCTCGTATCGTGTCGTGTCTGCTAGGACACTCGAACAGCAGGGGGCTGCACGAGACCTGTGCTGTGTCCCGTGCGTGCGGTGTGTGTTCGATTTGGACACGAAACGTGTCCAGAAATGTGCTCAGACATAGACCATAGTAATCTACACATAATAAGCTTCCCAAATGTGTAATTTATTTTGAAAACCAAGAACAAAAAGTTCAAAGAGGCATTTCATCAAACACCTAAGTATATACATTGATACGTGTCCGATACGGACATCAAACAGACACAAAATCCACCAAAATTTGAGGTACAGCTAGGGGACTCCTAGATCTAGCCCTAAATGTAAAAAAAAAAAATTTAGATATATTTTTGGAGTTTTACCTATAGGTGCAAAAAGCATAAAAAACTCCAAATGGGGGGTGTTCTTCTTGATGGCCAAATGCTCCAAATGAACCCAAAACTGAGATTAACCTCCAGAAATATTAAACATACAAAAATTAGAACCTAATACAAAAGTCTAGGATTAAAAAGGCATTAAAATAAATTTATGGGAATTTTTGGAAGAGGAAAAAATACCTTTCTTTTTCTATGTGTTGAAATGAAATAAAAGAGGCAAGCACTAATAAATAAGTGTTTATATAGGGTGGAGATCCCTATGTGGCTAGTCATAAAGGAAGGAATTAGGGTTAGGGTGTCAAATCATGGGCCATGGGCCAAGTCACAAGTCATTAAGTCCTTAAATCACAAGTCATTTCATTAAACCACAAACTATGAAATAATTTCACTTAAACTAATCCTCCTAATCCAAAATTAGTTTCTAATGACTAAAAGTAGGTTAACCTAAGTTAGACTAGGGTCACCATGGCTAGGGTTAGCTTCTAGGCTAGTCCACTAGGTCTCAACAAGTCAAGGTCAACTAGAATTCACCAATTCAATAAATCATCAAATAATTCAAATAAGTCAAAATGACCAAATTATCCTTAGGCTAAAAATGATAATTAAATTATCCTAATGACATGGTTAGGCTCTAGGTCATGCAGTCTCTCGGGTTTCACTAGCTGCATATCAAAATCACAAGTCATAATTTTTAAATAGTTTAAAAATGGTTAAAAATCACCAAAAATCATATTATTAATTAAATATCATAATTAAATAAATTAAAACACAAAATTTAAAAATTACTCTCATTTTAGAAACTGGGTGTTACACCAATACCGATACCGATTCTGATACTCAATGAAATAATCCGATACCGATACCGATATCCGTCAAAGGATTATGGCTCGCTCCACCAACTAAATTTTGGTTTCGGTTTCGGTTTTGATTTTGGTTTTGGTTTTGGTTTTGGTTTTGGTTTCAGTTTTGGTTTTGGTTTTGGTTTTGGTTTTGGTATTGGTTTTGGTTTTGATTATTCGGTTTTGGTTTTAAAAATATTCTGTTCGGTTTCGATTTTGAATATACTAAATTTTATTATTCGGTTTCGATTTTTTCTTGATGGCAGGAGCATCCATCTTCTCCTAGAACTGCTTATAGTAGTCCTGTCGAATCCACTCCTTCTTCGAATGTGCAGTCTGAAAAAATAGGAGGAAATCTTGACATAGAGTGATTCGAAGGACTTACTAGATGTTCCATCATCGTTTTGCAAAAATAAAAGTTTGATTACAAACTTAGAAAAGAGTACAAGAGTACAATTGATTTCTTTCTTTGTAGTGGCTACTTCAGAGGATGCTCGGCCGTCTACTACCACTGCAGAGCCTCTACAATCAGAAGCTGTGATGGTACATATTCCCGCCAATGTACTTACTATGGCGGGGATAAAGATTCCTTCTCTAACTCCTATGACTCCGGAAGCTACCCCTCCAGAGAAGGATCTGCTTCCATAAGATTTTCCTAAGGCTCAAGAGCCTACTCATTCTGAAGAGGCGATGATTGAAGCTTTACCCGGTTGCGACTTTGGTGATGAATCATATGATGATGATTGGAATGACATCACTAAAGAGAAATAAACCTTAGTAGATGTACCATCACCTTAGGAGCTCCTGGTTGATGAAGATCACTCCACTGCTGAAGAGAAGAAAAATGTCGTTATCGATGAAGAAAATATCAATCCCAAGATCGATGAACCCATAATCTCTGAGAAACCTTAGATATCAGGAGTGGCAGCATAATTAACAGATCAAATTCCAATGACTCTGCCACTTAAGATTGAATCCAGAGCAGGAAGTAGTCAAGCTACTATGTCCGCAGAGACATTGTCAAAGCTTTAGCCAGAGACAGTTAAACCTCTTGAGATGCCTCATGCTATACCCAGCTTAGGTAAATTTCTAAACATGATCTATTTGTCGTAGCTCCTTTGTATATTGCTAATACAAATAACATGTAAATTGCAGAAGATCCCATAGGAACTGTAGCAGGAGAGGGAAGCTCTTCTCACATCAGTGCTCAAGATAAAGTGCCTCCACCTATTAAAACTGTAAAGACTCTAGCGGAAGTAGTAGCCACTCCAGGAGCCGTGACAACTAACAAGTTCGTGGTGGCTTCTTTCATGAAAGTTTTTTTCACGTCTCTGGAGCCCTTAGTTCATAGAGTGATAGAGAGAGAAGATGTTCCTATTAGTAGAATCAGAACTCCTTTTTCATTCTTGATCGGAGGTATCCGCAGCCAAGGAGACGAGGCTCAGGCTACCTTTTTGGAACACATTTTGGATGAGCTGGAGGGCTCAATTAAAGCTTACAAGGAGCTAAAGAAAGGAGATATCGAACAACTAGTAAACATAGAATACGTGGCTATGGCTCAAGAAGCAGAGACTAGTAAAGCCAATTTTGAAGCATTCTTGCAGGCTTTCACTAGACAATCCTCTGAACTAAACATTCAAATCGCTTATGCAGCTTCTATTGCTGAGAGTCATAAGAGTAAGGCTGCAGATGAAGAGAAGAAGGCTGCCGATCTGGAGGCTAAAATTGCCTAGCTTCAAGCAAAACTCAAGACTGTCACGCAGAATTTAGAACAAAAAAGTCAATTGTATCAAGCTGTTGCTAATCAAATGGATGCTCTGAAGCATCAGAAGACTGAATTTGAACAGCTCCAGAATGAAGAACTAGCACGTCAAACTGCTGCTCTGCACCCATTCGATCGTGAGTCAGGAAGGGTTGAAGCTAGACAGCGAGTGCTAGATTCTCGTAATGAAATTGTTCAAGTTTTGAAGAAACAAATTGTAGAACTTATTACTTATCCTTCAGAATAGAATGGGTAAAGCTTGTTGTCTTTTTCATTACAATATATTTCTTTTTGAAATAGAAATAAAATGAGAAACTTTTTATGTGGTTCCATTACTTGTTTCATATCTTGTTATAAATATAAGTAATAGAATAGAAAATATATTTAGAGGTACTGGACATAATATATTTCTTGATTTAGAAAATAATAATATTTATTATATTTGCTCAGAGGTAATGTGGACATGGCAGAATATAACGTTTAACAATACTGTTACTTCAATAGACAACATTATCAGAGGTACTAGGGACGTTACAAGTTGCTGATGTCGATAATCGAAATTCAGAGGTATGAAGAACGTGAATTCTTTTTATTTACAATAAAGTAAATAAACGACAATAAATGCCAAAACTAATGAATGAGTAAATGATAAGTCAAAGAAAGTAAATGAATGAACAATCACTTCGATTTTCTAGGAGGAGACACTGAATGAATGAATAGTCATCTCGATTCTCGAGGAAGAGAATGAATGAACAGTCATCTCGATTCTCAAGGAAGAGAATGAATGAATGAACAGTTGGACTTCTTTTGAAGAAGAAAAGTCGCATCGGTTCTCGAAACCGATCATCTAGTCGTTCTGTCTATAAATAGAACAAAACTTCTGTAGATATCGTCACCTTCTTTTCTTTCTGTATAAAATGTCTTCGAAGATTTGCTCACTCCGAAGATCGAAGATATGACTGAGAAGCCTCCTGCTGATCCTCCGATTCTTTCTCAGAAAGAAGTGGGCGAAGGCTCGACCGTTCCTGCACCAGAGCAGGACCTGATTGCCAAGTTAGTAGAGCCTGGGAAGACTGCTGAAGAGGAAGCTGTAAGAATGGCCGCTTGTGAGTTGCTAGTGTGTTCAGACAACGAGATGTTTGAATTGCTGGCAAATTATGTATTTAATAATGAAGGATCGGGTCCTCGTCCCCGTCCTTAATATTATGTATCTCTTTTCTTCTTTTGAAATAAAATAAGTTTTATTTACATCATTTCTCTGAATGAAGAATATTTTAGTTTTATACGTAATACTTCTTGAGAAATTTTCCATTGATAGGCATCATAGCAGCTCTGCCATCTGTTAATTGGTAGGCTCCATTTGAGAAAACCTTGTTTACCACATACGGACCTTCCCATTTCACCTTAAACTTACCTTTTCTTATATGGGTTATAGTCATAGGATGTCTGACTGTAAGAACTAGCTCGCCTTCCTGAAATGTTCACACTTTGACTTTGCGATTGAAAGCTTTTAAGATACGAGCTTGATAAAGTTTAATATATTGTTGGGCCAATATCATTTTCTCATCGAGCGCCTCCAATTCTTGAAGACGAAGACGATCATTATTTTCTGTGGTCAGTTCATTAGAAATAGCAATTCTCAAGGATGGAATTTGAATTTCCAGCGGTAAGACAGCCTCGCATCCATATACCAGAGAAAAAGGTGTACAACATGTGGGATTACGGACTGTAGTGCGATATGCGCATAGACATTCTCCAAGTTTCTTACTCCAATTATGTTTATTAATAGAGACAAACTTTTTGAGGAGTTTGATGATAGTCTTATTGAATGCTTCAGCTAGCCCATTAGTCGCAGGATTATAGGCTGTAGAAGCAACATTATTAATTATGTTGTCATCACAGAACCTAGTAAATTTCTGGCTGACGAATTATGGTCCGTTATCATGGATTATTCGACGAGGTATGCCAAATCTGTATATCATATAATATTTGATGAAGTTAATGACACTACTTATCCTCACTTCAGCTAAAGGTATGGCTTCAGCCCATTTAGAAAACTAATCGTTTATAGCTAAGATAAACCGATGTCCTTTAGACGAAGGAGGATTGATTGGACCAATTACATCCATGCCCCAAGATTCGAAGGGCCATGAGGCAGCAGTTGGGTGAAGAAATTCCGACGGTTGGTGAATAAAATTTGCATGAATATGACATGCACGACACTTCCTTGCATAATCAATGTCATCTAATACCATAAAGGGCCAGTAGTAGCCCATACGTCGGATACGATCCTGTAATTTAGGATCCAGCTGATGTGCTCCACAAATGCCATCATGAGCTTTGTGCAATATTTGCTTTGCTTCATCACCAGCAAGACATCTCAAGAGTAATCCATCAAAAGTTCTTCGAAAGAGGGTTTTGGTGGTATGATTATAATAGAATCGAAGCGATCGACGATGAATACTTGTAGCTTCCTTAGGATCTTTAGGTAGTATGTCATGAACTGCAAAGTCGATAAAAGGCGTTCTCCAGTCTTCGCTAATGACATTGACTTCAGTTGAATTACTGAATTCAATATTATGGTTGTTTTCAATACAAAATAGTTCTCTATTTGAGATAACAACCATTTATTGTCTTTTGACTAGAATTGCCAATACCGCAGCCAGGTTAGCTAAGGCATCAGCTTTTGTATTACATGCTAGTCGTACATGTTCAATAAAGAACCCTTTGAACGAAGAAGCTATTCTGATTGCCGCTTCGTGGTATGGTACCAGATCTTGATGTCGAACTTCGTATGTGCCTCTAACCTGATTGACAATCAGTTTAGAATCACCATATACTTCGAGATATTCAATATCCAGTTATTTGGCTAATTGGAGTCCAATGAGCAAGGCATTGTATTCTGCTACATTATTGGAGCATGACTCAACTAAGGAATAAGCCCTCTGAATAACTAATCCATCTGGTGAAATAAGAACGATTCCTATTCCAGCGATAAGGGTGCCTCCGGGTCTAATTCTAGAAGCTCCGTCAAAGAACAACCGCCAAGTAGGAAATTCTTCTGAGACCATATTTGATTCCAATGTCTCATCTAGAATTTTGTCATAGCTTAGATATTTTAGGGACAAGATGAGTTGTTAAGAAGTCAGCAAGTGCTTGGCCTTTCATATACTTTTGAGGAACATACACCATGTCATATTATGCTAATAATATGGCCCATGTAGCAAGCCTAGAATTGAGTGTGCTGGGCTTCTTCATTAGGACCCGAAGAGGATTGACTCGAGAAATAACATGAATAGTTTGGCCAATAATGTAATGTCTTGTCTTTTGAACAGCAAACATTAAGGCTAAGCATTCCTTCTCCACAAGACTATAACGATGTTTAGCCCCAACCATCGTCTGACTAATGTAGTAGATGGCTTATTCATGACCTTCTTTGTTCTTCTGAGCCAGTAATGCACCCAATGAATGGTCCATTGTTCGAACATACATCAAGAAGGGTATTCCTGAGATCGGTGGTACAAGGACCGGTGGACTCATCAAATACCGCTTAATGTCATCAAATGCTCGTTAACATTCTTTTGTCCAAATGAATGATACACCTTTATTCATTAACTGAGTAAATGGTATGCAACGTCCAGATAAATTTGAAATAAATCTCCTGATGTACGCAAGTCGACCTTGGAATCCTCGTAGCTTTTTTAGGTTACGTGGAGGACGCATCTCTTGAATGACTTTGATCTTCTCGGGATCAACGTGTATACCTTTAGAGGTAATAACGAATCCGAGAAATTTGTCAATAGAGACTCCCAAGAAAGACTTAGTGGGGTTCACTTTGAGTTGATGCTGACGCATTAGATTGAAGATAGTTCTTAAATCTTGGATATGATCTTCCTTTAGACGACTTTTGACAGCAATATCATCAATATCGCATTCGATAGTCTTTCGTAAATGATCTCGAAAGATAGTACTTATAGCTCGCTGGTAAGTTGTACCTGCGTTCTTGAGACCGAAAGACATGACCGTATAGAAGTATACTCTACGAGGAGTACGAAATAAAGTATATTTTTTTATCTTCAGGATTCATCTGAATTTGATTGTATCCAGGAAACCCATCCATGAAAGAGATTCGTTCGAATCTACATGTATTGTCGATCATGACATCAATAATTAGGAGAGAGAATTCATCTTTAGGGCAAGCATAATTGAGATCTCGAAAATCTATACACACTCGAACTTTTCCAGTCTTCTTCAAAATTGGTACGAAGTTGGCTACCCAGTCAGGATGTTGTTCTTCTCTGATAAAATCGCAAACGATAAGCTTTTTGACTTCATCATCAATCCATCCATCATTTCATGCTTGAATCACCGTTGTTGTTGTTTGACTGGCTTGGCATTAGGCAAGATGTTAAGTTTATGAGTTACGACCTGAGGATCTAAACCCGACATATCTTCATAGCTCCAGGCGAAGACATCGATATATTCACGAATGAGGTGAATCAGTTCTTGTTTATCATCCTCTGAGAGCTTTTTGCTAATGAAGATTGGTCGTGGTACATCCTTCTCTCCAACATCGATCTAGATTAGTTGATCTTCGGTAGGTGGTTCTCGTTGTTCAAAATGGAGTTCCCACTGATTGTCTATCCTTTGTGCCCAAGGGTCTACTTTAGGAGCTTCCTCAATATCATCTTCATCATTGTCTGAGAACTCGGCTGACACCATGTTAGAAGATACTATTACCCGATTAACATGACCAATACTAGTATCTGAATCCTATGAAATAGAATCAGAAGAGTTAGATCGTTCATCTTCATCAGATTCGGAAGCTTCTGGAGTCAGAAGTGGTGAAGTATAACCTAATCCCTACTTCATTTTGCTGTAGTATTGTTGTGATTTTCTTTTTGAAATAGAAATATGAATAGGAGTTCGCCTTCCTTTACCGCTATTGAGACCAGTTCTGAAATCATAGCCCATTTTATGGATGATTGCCTTGGATTGCGGACTATAGCGACGTAATTGTAGCCTTCCTGTATCATCCTTATTATCATTGTCAGGCATGATTTTTTGTTCTTCTCGTTTATTAAAAAGTATAGGCATTTCGCCTTTCTTTTAAGACGGTACTAAGAAGTACGATTCTTGTATTGAATCCAGTGATACCATATTTTGGAGAGATGATACGACTCCTACTATAAGTAGTTTAAAGCTATCTAGCATATCCAAATAATATTGAGTATAATAAGAGACATCAATATACTGCAAAGAAGATGCTTTATTGATCTTTACATCATCATTTACAATAGGACCTTTAGCCTTAACAAGCTTAGTCAGATTGATAACCAGAGGGGGAGAAGAAGAACGAGAAGGAGGAGGGAGTTACGACGAAGGTCGATTACAAGTGGCTCAGAAGTGGTGAGCTCCCTTTGTTCCTGACTAACACTACTAGGCTGCTTCTTGTGAGAAGGAAGGTAGATAGTCAGTGGTTTGGAAGACTGAGGACAGGAAGTACGTCCTTTGACATGAATCACCAGAGTATCATTCGGCATGCCTTTCTGTTCTTCATCAGTATCCATTGCTAATACCACCTTCATGAATTCCTTTTTGTACATACGAGAGTCGTTGCAGTACGCTTCAACCCCCTTGAAAGGATTTAGGTCTACAACTTCTTTCTGTACTTCTCCATTGCCATCTACATATTTGAAACATTGGTGGAGAGTAGAAGGTACAATATTGTGTTCATGGAGAAATAGTCTTTCCAGCAAAACATTATATGAGCCATGATTATCAATCACATAAAAAGTCACCTTGGTACGAAGATTGCCGATTTGGAGTTTCAGGCATATCTTCCCTAAAGGTTCACTTCTTCCTTGATTGAACCCCAAGATGGTAGTGATAGTTGTAGAAAGGTTGTGCACTGGGATCTTCAAGGCATCCAACAAAGACTTCGGCATGATACTAAGAGCAAACCCAGGGTCAATCAGAATGCGATCGACTTTCATTGTGTCCACATATCCCATAAAGTAGAGAGGACGATTATCTTCTAACAACATGTCGTCTTGTGTAAATGTAATGTTAGGTATTAATTCAAGTATACTATGACAATGTGTACAGCTAAGAGGCTCTTTTTTAGGCTTCTTGAGAAGAGCAAGACGAGCATCAGCCTGCATAAAGGCTTTACTTAACGTTTCTCGAGTTTCTTTTGAGAGACGTAAAAGTTCAAAGATTGATAATCTCGCGGGAGTATTAGCCAATTGAGCCAGTATGTAAAAATTATATGGCTTTTCAAGTCCGAAAGATGAGGACTTTTTAATACTTTATCAAAGCGGATATGTTATTTTCACTTGTCTGCTGATGTTGGTTTGGAAGGAGTTGGTTCCACTACCGACGAGGATGTAGATGGTACATTCTCAACAGGAGAAGATGATACAGGAGGAATATCAGGAGAAGGGGCATAATTCTTTTGAGTTTCGGGATATTCTCAAAGATAAGATTTCCCAGATCTGGTACCGATTAGAATTTCTTTTTCTGCTACCGGTTCAAAGGATACCATGTTGCAGCTTTTGGATTTAGTTTTGGAGTACTTTTTTTTATTGGAAGGGAAAGGTGCTTCAAAATTTGCTTCTAGATCTGGATGAATCCACATGATTTCTTCTTTGTCAGTGGATAGTGGAACAAGACCTTCATTTTGGGGAAGTAGAAGATTCATGATCTTGAGAGTAGCCCTTGGAGTGGGGACAATACCCTCTTGCACTAGTTGTGGTAGAAAATCACCAAACTGTACAGAGACGACATTGGCCGTCACAGTCTTCTCATCCTGTTAGAGGGTAACTGCACCAGAGTTGACCATTTCTTGGATTTTTCCTTTGAGCACATAGCATGCTCTGGTTGGATGCCCAATAAATATATGATAAACATAATATTTATGGTGGTCAGGCTTACCTACTTTCTCTGGCCATTTTGCCTCCGGCAGTTGAAGCTTATTGCTTTTGATTAAGCAATTGAAGATGGTCATAATATCATCTTCATCAAAAGAATACTCTTCTTTTTGACGGGGTACTTTCTGTGGTGGTGATGATGGAGTAGGTACCATCTGAGCAACATTAACAGCCAACGACTCCTTACCCTTAAGATTGATGGCCAATGTTTCTTTCCCCTTATGATTATTCTGGCGATTATTACCATCGGGTGTGGAAGGTTCATCTTGGTTAGAATGAGTCATTTGAACTTCTAACTGTTTGAACTTCTCAGTGCTAACTTCTGCCGCCTTGGCATTCACAATAAAAGAAGGCCAATCTTGGAATTGTGTTGATCTCGTCCACATGCTGATGATAGGCAACAAGTTTGATTTGTAAGTGTCTATTGTTACAGCAGATGGAGTTCATAGAGGCATTTTAAGTACCTCTCGGCAGAATCTTTCAATGAAACTCTCCATGGATTCATTGTGTCTTTATTTAATTTTGATAAGGGCAGACATGGTCATATCGTTTACTCCCTTATAGAACCGTTCCAAGAACATTTTCTTAAAACCAGCAAAAGAAGTTATACAGCCATCAGGCAAGCTACGGTACCAGTCATATGCCGCACCGGCTAAACAACCGACGAACGTCCTGGTAAGGAGAGCATCATTTGGCTACAATTGGTCAGTCATCACCTCAAAGTGATTTATGTACTGACTTGTAGAAGTGCTGCCATCAAACAGCATAATGGTGGGAATCTTGTACTTAGGAGAAAATTGAACCTCCTTCCATTCAGCAGGATAAGGTTGTTTTATCCCAAGTCTTTATAGACCATCCTTCTGTTTAAATGCTTCAAACAAAGTGCATAAGAGTTTTACAGCCTCATTAGCATCCGCTTATGTCTGGGAATTGATGGGTTGATTTAAGTTATTAGGAGGAGGAACATCATGATAATTACCACCCCAGCACCAGATTGACTGGGAGCAGCTTGAATTGGTACAGCAGCAACCTGGGGAGGAGGTACCCCCAGACCAACAGTAACATGTATAGAAGATGCTATGAGCTCGGGATTTGTAGCAGGATTTATAACCAGTGGTACTACATGTTGAGCCACGATTATAGTGTGCATACTTGCGACCATTTCAGCTATGGTCTTCAGTTTGTCTTCTAGTGCAGCAATTCGTTGCTCTTGACTGGCTGAACTAGAAGCATCTTGGTCTTCTGTAATGGCATATGCTGTCACCTCTCTTGCCATTATTGACGAGATAGTTTGTTCAGAATTTTCACTATCTGCGTCAAAGTCAGACAAAGAATCTTCTTCCAGATGAGTAATGGAAAAATCTTCTTGATTAAAGACATCCTGATCCGAGTTCCGATCTTTCGAGCTGGTATGTTGAAAGACCACTTTACTGGATTCACGGAGTTGTCCCAAGTACTGCTGACTGGGATTGCAAGACATGCCACGCTTTGAGGATTTTCTGCCTCTAGTGTCTCGGGAAGTCATATTGACATAAGCATATAATAGCTCACCTTCATCTTCTGTCATGGGTTCAGGAATTAAAGTATAGTTCAGCCGATCGAAGACAGATCGTTTAGCTGATTGGAAACAACACTTGATGACTGCTTCATGAAGGCAGTGGCGTTCTGATGGATGATATTCATAGGTGAGTGAGACGCCTCTGTGATCTTCCGTCTTTGTGTAAGACGTTCCCGAAGATCAGTTACTACCACGGGACGAGAAGAAGTTGGAGGAACATATTCCTTAATGATGTTAGGAACATGACTCCAGTTCTTAAGATGTTTAGTTCCGTAAGTGTACAATGGCGTACTTAACTCATTGTCATAAGTGATTGGGTCCTTCTTTTCAAATCTTTGTTTCTGGTGTAAATTGGCCCTTGGCATAGAATTCTTACATTTTACCGAAGTTGATACTGATTAACGTCTATTGAGATAAGCACGTAAATCAGAGAATTCTGCTCCTGGTGCATCTGTTTGAGATACCAGCAACTTTCCTTATTTGGACCTTGAAATATGCAAAGTTGGAAGATTTGGAGCAGTTGCCATAGGGGTTGGCAAAATACCTCTTTGATCAGTACTCTTTCCCGTGGCAGAGATTTGAAGATCTCTATTTAAGGGAATACAATCTGATATATCTTCTTCTGAGTCATAGACTAGGAAAGATTGAGAAAAGACCAAAGGGTACTTTCCTTTATTTTGTGAAGGGTTAGCTAAAAAGCGTTTCCCTCTGTTTTGTTGTGGAACCACCTTAGGCACAGGTTACGCCAGTTGAGGAAGTGTCAAAGGACCCTTCCCTTTGTTCTGTCTAGTACTAACACTAGAACAATACTTCTCCAAGTTCAGAACTGGAGAAGAAGAAAGAATAGCCAAAAGACTAGTTCCCTTAGGTTGTGCCAGGCAATATGGTGTGCAAACTGCGCCTGAACAACAGAGTGCTTAGGTTACGCCATAGCCAAATGGGCTACTGGTTGCACTTTAGCAGCAGGTTTCGCCTTGGCAGCAAGAT
Source organism: Iris pallida (assembly GCA_029216955.1). Lineage (NCBI taxonomy): Eukaryota > Viridiplantae > Streptophyta > Magnoliopsida > Asparagales > Iridaceae > Iris > Iris pallida. Next base: position 128,795 of record JANAVB010017635.1, read on the forward strand.
GAGTTGACTGCGCCTTGGTAGCAAGGTGAGTTGACTGCGCCTTGGCAGCAAGATAAGTAGGTTGCACGCAGACAACAAAAACAGAGTAAATAGACTACACCTTGGTAGCAGCACGAGTGGAGTGCGCCTTGACAGCATAGGGAGTAGGTTACGCGCAGGAAATAGAAGCAGGTTGAGCCTGAGCTACAGAGGCAGATTGTGCCTGGGCAACATATGCAGGTTGCGCCTGAGCAACAGCAACTGTGGAAGATTTAGGAATCCACACAGCTTTGTTTTTGGTGATAGTCATAGCGCGTTTGTTGTTCTTCTTATTGATCATATCCTCGTAGGCTGTCTGGTTGACTTGAACAACCAGAGTCTTCTGCGTCTTGTCAATCGACGCAGCATCACATTGATTTGTCACCTTCTTCTCGGAGGAGAAAGTCGTCCCCAGCAGAGTCACCATTTTGTTTGCAAAAACAAAAGTTTGATTACAAACTTACAAAAGAGTACAAGAGTATAATTGATTTATGGAAAAGTACAATTTTAGGAATCTGATCAGAAGACGACCACTTTATCCCTTGGACTATGTGAACTTGAAGACTAGAGCCTCTGGAGAATACAACAACAATTTTGTAAGAGTTCTTGATCTCTCTGATGCTTTGGTAATGATTGAAAACTCTATTTATAGAGTTATGGAAATAACTGTTTTAGCAGTTATTCTGTTGTGTGCGAGGTTGAACTGCGCCCCTTTGGGTTGTGCCAACCTTAAATTGTGCCAACTTCTATTTAGTTACACAAACATGTACTAACTGTATTTATATGCATGGCATTATATGATTGAGATGCGCCTGGTCGTGTACAGAGTAGTGGACACGTTTTGAGAGATTAGTGGCATGTGCGCCACGTCATCCTGCTTCAGAACGTAAGTTGTCTCAACTTTATCAGGTTGTGCGAGCTTCAGTCAACGAGTCAAACTGTGCTTGATTGGGTTGTGCCTAGGCACAACTCAGTGCATAGGCACATGGTCAGCATTTAAGTGTGTGAGGAGAATTTGTTCAGATTGTGCCTAGGCGCAACTTACAGAGGCACGGGACAGCTGTCATCAAATCATAACAAATCGTCTCGAGCGTCGCACTTTGCAGGATTCGAAAAGATTTTCTTCGTACACCATGCTATCATTTGTCAGTACTGTCAGTTAATAATGGCAATTATTTGTCAAGCATGACATAGATTTTGGCACAATATGATGGGGCGCAGTCTAATATTTGGCGCAGCCTGAACAGTGGCGCAGCTTGATCTCTGAGCTTCATAATAGTGGCACAGCTTGATTCTTGGGGTGCAATTTGATTGTTGAGCAATAAAAACATGGCACAACTTAATTTTTAGGCTCTACAAGATAATGTTTTCTTCAACATCCGTAGAAGAACTATAAGGATATATCTTTTCACAACATGTCACCTTGTCAAAGATCCTTAATGTGAATACCATGTTACCGCGATATCGGAAGACTAACATGTTATAATTTTCTAAGCCGTATGATTTGACATAATCCTCCCAACCCTTTCCTCCTATGTAGTAACCTTGCATTTATTTATGAAGTTTAAGACGACATATAGTGACTCATAATGGAAAAATATGCCATCAAATTGCAGAGAGACGATATTAGCAGTCACCGTCTTTTCATCTTGCTAAAGGGTGATTGCCTTGGCATTGATCAGCTCTTGGATCTTCCCTTTGAGTACGTAAAATACCCTCGTCAGATGTCCCAAGAACCTGTGATACACACAGTATTTAGGATTGTCAGTTTTACCTACTTTGTCTGGACGTTTTGCTTCGGGCAGTTGAAGTTTGTTGCTTTTGATTAGACAATCAAATATGCTCATGATGTCGTCCTCGTCAAAGGAATATTCCTCTTTTGGACGCTGTGCTCTCTGTGGGGGTGCTGCCGTAGTAGGTGTTAACTGACCTATATTGACGGCTAAAGCTTCTTTATCTTTCACATTGATGGCTAAAGCTTCTTTGCTCTTACGGTTATTCTGATGACCACTGTTGTTGGTTGAAGAATGTTTATTTTTGTCAAGATTAGGCATCTAGATGCCTGGTTGTTTGAACTTGTCAGCACTTCCTTCGGCTGCCCTGGCACTTACTGTGAAGGAGGCCCAGTCTTGGAATTACGTAGGTCCAGTCCATATGCTGACTATAGGTAAAAAGTTTGATTTGCATGTATCTATAGTCAGTGCATCTGGAGTACCCAGAGGCATTTTGAGTGTCTCACGACGGAAGCATTCAATGAAACGTTCAGCAGTTTTATTAGGCCATTATTTGATTTTGATTAGGACCGACATAGTCATGTCATTTGATCCCCCAAAGAATCATTCCAGGAATATTTGCTTGAATCCTGTAAAAGATGTTATGCAACCATCTGGCAAACGATGATACCAGTCATAGACCGCACCCGCTAAGCACCCGACAAATACTCTAGTGAGTAGAGCATCGTTTGGTTGAAGTTGATCAGTCATCACCTCAAAATGATTGAGATATTGACTTGGAGATGAGCTGCCATCAAACAGAATAATGGTTGATGGCTTATACTTGGGTGAAAACGGGACTTCCTTCCACTCTATAGGGTAGGGTTGTTTGATCTCCAACTTCTATAGACCATCCTTCTGCTTGAAAGCTTCAAACTGACTACATAGAAGTTTCACTGCATCATTAGTATCCCCTGATGCTTGGAAAGCAGTAGACTGATTCGATGTGTTAAGAGGTAGAACTTCATGATAAACACCACCTCCAGCACCAAAATGACTTGGAGCTGGCATGTTAGTGTTATGGAGAGATTGTACTCCCAGACCGGTGTTGACAGGGGCAGATGCTGCTATGTGTTCTTGGATTGGAATTAGATTCGCAACCGGTGAACAGTATGTTGTGCCATGATCACAACATGTATATTTGCTATTATTTCTGCCATATTTTTCAAGTTGGCCTCTAAGGCAGCGATCCTTTGCTCCTGACTATCGGAGCTGGATGCGTCTTGTTCCTCGTTAGTGGCATATACAGTCACTTTTCTGTCTACCGATGATAAATTGGTAGAAAAGATAGTCTGCTCAGAGCTTTCACTATCGGTATCGAAGTCATGCAGGGAACTACCCCCAGGATGAAGAGTGGGAAGATCCCTTTGATTGAGGAAATCTTGGTCAGAATCAGGAAGATTCCTTTGATCGATTGTTTCTTGGTTAGAAGGAAGACTCTTTTGACCGATTGTTTCTTGATCAGAAGGAAGATTCCTTTGACCGAGTAGATCTTGGCTTATTGATTTTGTATTTTGGTAGACCCCTCCGTTGGAGTCACGGATTCGATCAAGGTATTCCTGACTAGGATTGTGGGATGCATTACGTCGTAGACGTTTTCCACCCCCCAGTACTTCGGGATGTCATATTGACCGAAGCATATAGCAACTCATCTTCATCCACCATAATGAGTTTAGGAGTTCGAGTATAGTTTAAACGGACAAAGACAGATCGTTTTGCTGATTGACAGCAATATTTGATCACTACTTCATGGTGATGATTACAGTGATGCTTCTGGTATGGAGTTACAGGTGGACGAGATGGTTCTACGATCTTCCGCTTTTGTACAAGAAGCTTACGGAGATCGATTACAGAGACAGGATAAGGAGAAGTCGGAGGTATATATTCCTTGATGATATTAGGAACATGATTCCGGTTCTTGAGATGCCTTGTTCGCTGTGTGTATAGAGAAGTACTAAGCTCATTGGCATAAGTGAGAGAATTCTTGATTTGAGAAACTCTCTCTGTACACAACTTAGTAGGTAGCACAGATTGCTATAGATGTAGGCTTGATATTGTTCTACGCTAGTTAAGGTAAGTGCGCATATCAGGGTTCTGCGCCACCTGGCTGTCTGTCTGAGACACCCTTAGTTTACCCTATTTAGTTCTTAAAATGCACAAAGTATGAAGATCCTGGCTCTGGCTTGATTGGCGCTGGCCATGAGGCGCAGGAAGGATGCCCTGTTGTCCTGCGCACACTATTCCAGTACGTTTGGCGCAACACAGATGAGCAGTAGGAAATGGACTTCGAGCAGAGTCTAGTTTCTTGGCATTGATTTGATTATCTCTGCCAAAAGTAATAGACTTTCTACTCAGAAGCGTTCTCGCATTGATTAGCACAGAGGCACAATTAGATGCATTTTCCACCGAGTCCAGGACTGGGGAAGGATAAGAAGTGGCCATAGGGTGCTTTCCTTTGTTCTGCGTAGGGGCAGTGATATGTAATTCTCCACCAAGTTTAGAAATGGGAAGGAGTAAGGATTGGCCATAAGGCATTTTCCTTTGTTCTGCGCCCGGGCAATGGTTGGCGCATTCTCCACAAAGTTTAGAACTGGTGAGGAAAGGAGAGTAGCCCTGTGGTGTTGTCCCTTGATTGGCGCCAGGGCCATGACTGCGCATTCTCCACCAATTTTAGAATTGGTGACGAGAAAGAAGTGGCCATGTGGTACTGTCCCTTGATTGGCGCCAGGGTAGTGGTTGGAGCACCCTCTGCCAATTTCAGAATTGGCGAGAAAGAGGAAATGGCTACAGAGCTTTTCTCCAAGCTTGGTACAGAATTTGTGATTAGTGCGCTGGAGGAATTTGGAGTCCAAACAGTGCGCATCCTGTTCTTGACAGCAACAGTGGTGGCGTGCTTGGCACCCCCTGTGCCAATCATGTTTCGTAGGAAGTGTGGTCGACTTTCACGACCAAAGTCTTCTGCGTCGTGTCGACCGATGCAACATCGCATTGAGTTGTCACTTTCTCGTCGGAGGAGAAAGTTGTCCCCCAGCAGAGTCATCATTTTGTTTGCAAAAACAAAATTTTCTTTACAAACTAAATAAAGAAAGAAACGTACAATAGTACAATTTGGTTTCCGGGGAAGTAAACTATAGGAATTTGATCAGAAGACGATCACTTTATCCCTTGGATGATGCGATGTCGAAGAGGAAAGACTTTGAAGAGTGCTGCAGCAAGTGCTCAGGAGATTATGATCATTAGTGATCCTTAGAAAGTGATTTGGAACTCTATTTATAGAGTTCTGAAATAACTGTCAGCCAGTTATTCTAATTGGTGCAAACAACCATTGGCACGCCATTACCCTTTGTGCGAACGGTTAACTTAACTGTATGGAATGCGTGACATTCTATGAGAGAGATGGGCATGGTCGTAGGCAGTGTCGTGTTTACGTTCTTCGAGATTAGTGGCATGAGCGCCACATCATATAACTGATTTGGATGATAATTTGATTGATTAGCACCAACTATTGAATGGCGCCAGGCGCCATCTGCTATTTTAGTGCCATCTGCTTAATTCATTGATTACCTCGTGCCAACTGTAAATAGCACAGGGCAGCTGTCAGTCATTATGATAAATCTGACACAATCTCCTTCGGGCACCGTACGTTCGAGATTCGAAACAGATTTTCCTCGACTGACGTGTTGTCAGTCATAGTGACAGTCGTTTGGCCTCTCCGAGACTACTGCCATATGTCAACCAGCGGTATCTGATGCCAGCACCATCTGATGCCATGCACCATCTGTTGACCAGCGCCATTTGATAACTTCAGTCTTGGCGCCTTTTGTGAGTAGTGTATGATGATGATTATACTTTTTATGCTTCTACAAGGTAAAAGTAGCAAGATCACATCACAAGAAATTTTTTCTCACTAAATAAATTAGTGATCATTTCAGACAAATGTTGCCTTTGTTCACAATTCACCAGTATGTTGACATACTGACCCATCACTAGTCTGTATGCAGGTACAAGATGAATCGAGATGGATAGTCCGAAGCGATAGCCTGAGCCTCATCTTTAGGAGCCAAAAATTTAAAGAGATGCCAGAAGATGGACATCTGTTGCAAAGAGTTGAATTTGTATATAAAGGGATGTAATGTATGGAACATGATCATTGTAATATGTAATGTTTCTGAGAGAATATAAGCATTATATCAGAGAGAATTGAGAGCTTGTAATTTGTTCAAATGAAATCAATAAAGAGATTTATTTCTGCTACCTTGTGTTCAATTATATTCTAGAAAAATGTCCGCTACTACTTCAAATATCTGCTTTATGTTCTGCTGGGTTATTGTCAAACTTTTCTATTTTATCATTGTACAGGTCTTGGCCTTGTGCAAGCGCAACTTAGGCTTGTACGACATCACGTCCATGCGACGACGAACAGTTCCACAGAGTCCGATGCGAGGACGAAACTCTGCGGGATCAGGACATGACAGAATGGTATCAGAGCAACACGATCCTCTGGCTAATTGATTCGAAGATATTCTCTTGATCGGGATTTTTTCCTACTTGATATCATCGATGAGATGAACGTTCCATACAATAAGTCCGTAAATATTTTATGATGCCGGCATATGTTTTATCGATTTGATTGATTGAGATTGAGATGTTTATTGAACATGAGTTTTGACATGATCTAGACTAAGATTTTTATGGATTGATGATGGCGAAGGATGAGGACTATCGCTTCTATGGATATCGTAAGTTTCTCCTTAAGTTTCAAGGACGAAACTTTTTCTCGGTGGTTAATTATGTAGTGCCCGCTCCACGAAGGCACTAGATAAACAGATAGATCGAATTGCTGGCTCTGCAACAGAAGACGATTGATCTGAGTGAGTGTCCAAAGACTCATTTTATGATTCTCCTTCGCCTAATAAGAATATGAGTTTTTGAATGAATGCTATTGCTAATAACAAGATGGTAATCCTTGAGTATGCTTATCAGAGAATTCATATGTTACTATGTGTTGTTGCTAATAACAAGATGGTAAATCATTGAGAATGCTAGTACAAATCAGTATGCTTATATCATATGTTGCTATGCTAAGAATAAGATTATTGTTTACTAATAAAAAACAAGATGTTGCAATGCTAAAGATAAATTTTGTTCTGAATATGACTCTTTGTCGCATTTAATAGGAAAAGAAAGAAGCATTAAGAGCCCCATAGAGAAAATGGGTGCCGGTAATTAAGAGTTGCCTGAAAAGAGATGATTTTACTTGTCTGTATAGAGAAAAAGAAGAGATATAATAGAAATTCATGCTGATCGATCGATGAATTATTGTTAACAAAAGAGTTTAATTGATAAATGTTGCATTCATAGAGTCGGTCCAGAAACTTGTGTATAAGGATATAATCTTTCGATTGGTTCCAGGGCACTGAGATTGCTCGGCCTAGGAGGGAACATGACACCTTGGGGCTAGAAGTCCTCACGATCAGGGGTGTCAGTCTATTAGTGAGATGGGCTAGAACGTCCCAACTGCTAATAATAGGGATACCCATGGACCATCATGTAGATAGGCGTAGATTGGTAAAGAGCTGAACCCTGAGCCACAGTTGCTAGTATGTGTGCATATTAGTGCATAGCTGCCCTGGAGAGTCACAACAGCTGGTATGTGCACGTACTAGTGCAAAGCTGATCCTTGAGTCACAGCTGCCAATCAGATTGCATGAGTCGATAACTATTTTGCTAAGAGCTAACAATGCAGAGACGAACAGGGAAAAATGTTGGTTATATTATGTTTATGCTAATCCTTGTCTTGTGCAGGGATGAACTGTCGGCTATGCTAAGAATCACTAAAAAGTGATACATTGTTGCTAAGTTTCATGAACATGAGTTGCTTAAAGAATAATTTGTTGCTAAGAATTGTTAGGTCTCTTTCAAAGAAAATATCTGATAATCGTGCTTGAAATCTGACCCTGAGAATGTCTTGAATAAAAGAAAAAGAATGCCAATGCTTTTGTCCCCGAGAAATAATTATGGTTCATGAAACGTTCTGCGCAGTTCACAAGAATAAATAGTCCCTCGTATGCTTGAAATAAAAGAAATGATATGTTGGCTTTTCGAAATGGTTTTCAAAAAGAGATGTAAACTGACTCAGTACTGCATGAAACGAACATAGGTAAAAGTAGCAAGATCACATCACAAAAAATGGTTTCTTACTAAATAAATTAGTGATCATTTCAGACAAATGTAGCCTTTATTCACAATTCACCAGTATGTTAATATACTGACCCATCATCAGTCTGCACGCAGGTACAAGATGAATCGAGATGGATAGTCCAAAGTGATAGACTGAGCCTCATCCTCAGGAGCCAGAAATCGAAAGAGATGCCAGGAGATGGACATCTGTTGCAAAGAGTTGGATTGGTATATAAAGGGATGTAATATCTGTAATAGGATCATTGTAATCTGTAATGTTTTTGATAGAATATAAGCATTGTATCAGAGAGAATAGAGAGCTTATAATTTGTTCAAATGAAATCAATAAAGACATTTGTTTCTGCTACCTTGTATTCAATTATATTCTGGAAAAATGTCCGCTACTACTTCAAATATCAGAATTATGTTTCGCTGCGTTATTGTCAATCTTGTCTATTTTGTCATTGTAGAGGTCTTGGCCTTGTGCAAGCACAACTTAGCTTGCACTACATCATGCCCAAGCGAGGACAAACGGTTCCATAGAGTCCGAAGGGAGGACGAAATGACTCTACGGGATCGGGACGTGACAATGACTACATAGGCTTAGGTTGGGTTTGGGTCAAGTTTTGGCCAGGTATCATAAAAAGTCACAATTCTTAATAAATACTAATTAAACCATTTATACAACTTTGACTTATTTTTCTAGCAAGAACACACATATGGCTCAGCCTTCCCTACCATGGCCAAAATAATAGTCAAAGAACACCACTACACTAGCCGTGCCAAAATTCCTAATCGATATGTGTCTCAAAACTTACCATGACTAACGCCATATATATATATATATATATATATATATATATATATATATATATATATATATATATATATATATATATATATATATATTAGGGAAGCATGGACTTTATTGATGTATCAGGCACAAAATGCCGAAGCCTATACAAGTAAGCGCGCCAAACGCAAAAAAAAAAAAACAAGAGCAAAATAGGCCAGGGACCGAAAACGCTCGCGAGGCTAGACCGAATGTTAGGACAGCTTCCTCCTGAAGCTATCCGAGAGGTGATGGCAGCGCCTGCCGACTTTGAAGATCTACCTGAAGACCTCCCTGTTCAGAGATTCAGGGTTGAAGTGTCGCCCTTCGTACCTGAATTTATTTTTGTTCTTCTAAAGGACCCAAATACCAGTGGCTGCGTTGATCTGATATCCATAGGAGCTACCCCAGATGGCGAAAAGATCGTTGAAGCCCCCGATCGGATGAGGTAGATTGCATTTGCTGGAGAGGCTGGCCCAGATCTACGAGGCAAGGTCCCCGGAGAGCAGGATGTCTTCAGCTATTTCAGACTGGTTAGATGTGCAGCAGTAGCAACGTGAGGCCAGGCATAAGGCAATAGAGGTAATAGAGTTATCGGTGGGGAGCTTTCGGTGTTGCGCTCTCCAAATAAGGACTGACCATTTGTTGGAGATGTAAGACTGCCAGAATGGGACGATGAATGGGGCCGGAGTGCCAATGCCTCTGGCCACAATCCTGGCAAAGGCCAGTGAGAACGTACCTCCTGAAGCAGTGGACTAACTCAGAGAATCCGGGTCATCGTTGAGCCGCACATCTGCGACGACTAGGCTATTAGCTGCTTCTGGCCCATACCAGTCGGTCACCCTGTCCCATCTCCAACCCGAGTTGCTGCCCCATAAGTTGCGAATAGTACAGTTGGGAGGAGAGGTCAAAGTTGGCCAAAGGATGACCTCCCCGAGCCACCACTCGTGGCACATCGACGAGCTTCTGTTGCCAACCTACAGGCGGATGAGGGGTTCTGCAAGGTTATAGCCGTGAAGGATACGGCGCCAGGTCGTTGAGGATCTGGAGTTGGCGCCCGCCAATATGGGATGTGAGTAACGAAAATATCTGGCCTTCATGAAACAATTCCAGAGCAAGTTGCCCAGCGTAGATTCCACCACAGCTTCATGGAGTAGGCATCAACGATATAATGTAATCGGCTAAATCCCAACCCTCCTTCCATGGTCGGCTTGGCCATCGAGTCCCAACTGGCCCATTGGAGCATGTTCTTTCTATCATTGTGTCCCTAGAAGAAGTTGGAGAAAAGGGACTCTAAAGAGGAAAGCACCTTCTTAGGGGGAGAGCAAACTACCAGGGTGTAGATGGAAATGGACGAGAGGACGTGCTTGATGAGGATCGTCTTTCCTCCCAGAGAAAGGGTAGCATTATGCTAGCCTGCGATCTTTTTCCTGATTTTGCTCACAATACCATGAAGATACCTGAGTTAGATTTCCCGTACACCAGCGGGCACCCTAAATAGTTGAATGGTGGGTATACGGTGGAAAAGGAGGTCAGATTGGAGAGAGTAGTCGAGTGGGTTCTGTCAGCTTTTTGGTGGGTATAAATGACGCTTTTGGAGGTGTTGACTCGTTGACCCGAGCATCTGGTATATCTTTCCAACGTTCCGTGGACCGCTTCCACGGACCTGATGTCTCCGGAAGAGAATGTGAGGATGTCATCAGCGTAGGTGAGGTGAGTGATTAAATGGCAACCATAGGTGGTGTAGTTGTGTTGAAATCTGGGCGAGTATGGCAGATGGTTGAGGTTTCTGCTAAGCGCTTCTATCGCGATGATAAAGATGGTGGATGATAGAGGATCTTCTTGTCTGATTCTGTGACTAGATTTGAAAAACCCCTCCGCTTGTCCGTTGATGACTGTGGAGAAATATGAGTTGCTAATGGATCGGAAGATGATATCGATCCAAGGCTCAGAGAGGCCAAAGGCCTTAAACACCCAGATCATGAATTGCCAGTCCAGACGGTCGTAGGCTTTCTTCATGTCCAACTTAATGGCGACGTTCCCGTCTCTAGATGGGAATTTCATACATGTGATCAATTCTTAAGCAAGGAGGATGTTATGAGTAATGTTTCGCCCCAGAACAAAGCCACTTTGCTCCTCGAAGATGATCTTGGGGAGAAGCGTGGACATGCGGTTGGCAATGACCTTAGATATGATTTTGTTGGTAAAGGTGCTTAAGATGATGGGGCAGAAGTCTCTGAAGGTCTTCTGGTTATCCTTTTTTGGGGATGAGGATGAGGTTGGCATAGGAGATGGATTTGGGGTACCTCGCCCCTGGAAGAAGGCGAGCGCGGCCTCGTTGAAGTCGGACTCGATGATATCCCTACAACATCAGGCCCGGGGGTGCTGTGTTCGTCGAGGGCCCAGACTGCGGACTTGACTTCCTTCGCGGAACGGGGGTTAGAAGCTGCTCGTTTTCTCTATCATTGATCAAGCTGGGGATATTAGCCAGAAGATCGACATCCTTTACGATGACATCTTTGGAAAAGTGTTTGGAATAAAACTTTGGCATGGCAGCCTAAATGCCCCACTGGTCTTTGATGATAGTGCCTTGCTCGTCGGAGATTTGGTGCAGTTAAAGCTGTTATCTGTGGCCATTGACGGAGGAATGGAAGAATCTAGAGTTCTTGTCTCCTTCAGCGTCCCAGGTCAGTTTGGTATTTTTTTCCAGAATTCTGTCTCCACCTTTAGCCGGGATTTGAGGAGAGCTTTGATGAGGTTGAGCGACGCTCGGACCTCCGATGATCTATCGGTGGCATACAGAACCTCGGCACGGGTGACATCGTCTTCCACCTTCCGAATAGCCTGGAAGATGTTGCCGAAGGCGCTCTTGATCCATGACGATAAGGATCTTTTGGTCGCTTTGAGTTTGGCAGCCACTCGAAGAAGGGGGTCGGGGTCATTAATGGAATTCCAAGCAGTGGCCACGATGTTACTGAATTACGGGTCATGTTGCCAGAAGTCCAAGAGTCTGAAGGCTTTTTTGGTACGGTTGGAGTTGATGTTAATCTCTATCAAGAAAGGGGAGTGATCCGACTCGGGGGTGTTCAAGTGGGAGAGGTGTGAGATAAGATCCATGTCGGACCAGCGGTTGTTGACCAGGGCTCGGTCCAACCGAGAATATTGTCGGCGATCACCTTCCTGCAAGTTACACCAGGTGAAAGCATTACCAGAGAAAGGGAGAGATGTCATTTTGGCATTGAAAATGAAGGTGTCGAAGTCATTCATGGCCTCCTGGGGGGCGGGCGACCCCGAGACTTCTCTTCTCTGCACGTGATCGTGTTTAAGTCACCAATACGGATCCATGGGAGATTGATGAGTTGAAGATAGGTATCCAGCAGGGTGTCCTAGAGAATCTTGCGCTCAGGGATATCGCAGCTACCGTGGACAGCAGAGATCAGGCATCAGGATTTGAGAGTGGAGTGCTACACCCAGCAGGAGAGTGCCTGAATTGAGTCATGGATTGTTCCAAACTGTATCCCAGCGATGAAGAGGATCCAGATGTTATTACACCCGACGACACCAGACGGGAAGCCGAGTTGGTGCTGGATGGATTTGAGTCTTTTTTGAGGTATTTTGGGTTCGATGATAACTAAGATGTCAATTTTGTAGATTTTCTTGAGACTTTTGAATCTCCTCAGCGTAGGTTTATTGGCCAGTCCTCTCAGATTCCATGCGAGGATGTTAATCATTGGGAACGGGATGGGGGTAGGGTGTTGTTGAGCTTCCTGGCTGACCGCGTGGTCATGACCGTGGGCTCTATGTTGACTTTTTTCTTCTTACGGTGAGAGTTTTGGGGGGTCTCTGGGTTGCTGCGGTGGGGTCAACTGCCGCAACAATCGAGTTTTGTGCTCTGATACCTGTGTTATCCGACGGGGGAGGGGTCGCTTCTTCCTCTATCTCTGCCAATGTGCTAAGAGGATTGAGGGGATCCAGGAAACCTGCTTCATTGGCTTGCTCAAACCTACTTACTGCAGCTGGGCCAAAGATTGCCAGGTCGCCGACGAAGGGCCTGCTGGGGTTGAGGGGTGAGACTGCCACGCTCGAAAGGGTAACCGGAGTCTGTGGCTGCTCTCGGTCGCTGGCAGAGGGAACGACGGCTAGTTTGGACTCTGTGGCGAACTTCTCATACTCGAAGGGAGGGGAAGGGTTCACCAGGTTGTCTTCAGACGGGATAGTAGAGAGGGTGTCAAACTGGTTGTTGAGGGGGATGGTTGGGTGCTTGTAGGGGATAATAGCAATGCTCGACAGTGGGGGGGTCGCCGGGGCTGGGGGGTGTCATTGTCAACGAAGTGGGTGTGGGAGTTGGGTAGGAAGAATAGGGGCTTTGGTAGCGGTAAGGTCCTCCTTCGATCGTTGTGACTGTCGGGTAGCTTTTTTCCTGAGCTCCGGGTGTGCTCTGAAGCAATGCTGAGTTGAGTGGCCTCTCATCTGACAGTGTTTACAGAAGATAATATTGTTGTCATACACCAGCGTCTGGTAGATCGTCTGTCCCCCGAGCTCAAGCTGAATTTAGGCAGGGGGTCAGTGGCCAAATCGAGTTCCATGCAAATCTTCGTGTAGTTGCCTTTGGAGAGATTGCGTATTTCTTTTGCGATAGCAACTAGAGTCCCAAAGGAATCGACGATCCTTTTGAGTGCCGTCGGGGCTAAGCAGACAAGGGGAAGGTTAGGGAGGGTGATCCAGGCTGAGATGATCGACAAGTCGACCTTGGGGTTGAAGCCGAGGGACCATTTGATGATTTTGACGCCTTGGCTGTCAATGTTGGAGGTGCCTTTCGCCCAGACTCTAATATAGTTAGAGTCAAAAGGAAGATGGAGGAATATGTGCTTTAGATCAAGAGGCGTGACCCTGTAAACTGATGAGAGACCCCATCTAGCAATCGCTTCTCGCATTTTTACGAGTTTTGGATACCCCGAGGAAAACTTAAGCACGAACGTCTTCACGAAGGTAGAGGAGAGGGAGGAGATTTCTTCTGAGAAGAAAGGAACACGAAGAGGATGACCATCGATAGCAGTCGGGAAATCGATGTCCGGAAGTTCGACACTCTCAGTCGGGAGAGGGCGAAGGACCCCTCGATCCGGCCGGAGGATCTCCGCGAAGGTAGGGCCTGTGAGGGGGTTCGCAGCACGAGAGGGATGATTTGGCTGTGGATAGAGGGCAGGAGACAGAAAAGGGGAGAGAGGGGGATGACAGGCGCCCCACTCGTCGGGGGCGTCGAAGCCGAGCGTAAGGGGACGGAGCGGGGGGCGGGGGAGGCCGAGCAACTAGCTCTGACTCCGACTGTCACCGAGGGGGGATGCCTAGGACAGAGGAAGAGGGACCTACCGGGGGAAGATGGGCGCTAGCGCGGTGGGGCGCATGGTTGGAAGAAGGGGGCGCATGGCCGATAGAAGGGGGCACATGCTCGCTAACCTAGGGCGCATAGCCGCTGACAGGGGGCGTATGGCCCCGAGGGGGGTGCCCCCGATGGCGGATTGGGTGGCAGCCGCGACGGGGGTGGTGCAGAAGCCAGGGACAATTGGGGGAACCGGGCGCACGCACCAGGCGGTGGCGCATAAAGGCCGGTGGCGGGGGAGGTGGCCACTGCGGGCGCATAGCTTCCCGAGCGTCCGCGGCAGGGGGGCGCATACCCTCTCCCAGATTGGAGGAATCATGTGCGCAGGCTTCCACCACCACGTGGGTGCGTAAAAGATTCAAAATTTAAAAATAGCCACGAACGGGAACCACAGGGCGAGATGCACCGAAGTCCCCAGCGCTGAGGATGGCTGTAGTCGGGCTAGGCGGAGCCACGACGGGCTGCGGCAGTGCTCGAGCCGGGGGGTGGGCGGTGAGGCCATCGGAGTTTAGGAGCGAGCCCGTGGAAGGCGAGTCCAACCAGGGCTAGCTGATCGGGAGACCAGACGGGCCGCGGCCGGGCGGGGAGCTCGCCGCAGAGTTTGGGCACACGGGAAGGGCAGCGCCGAGGAGAGAAAGGGAGTGGCCGGCGGCGAGCGGCCGTGGCCGCTATGCTCCGCTGCCTGAAGCTTACGCAGGGGGGGTTCATGCGGACACCATACTGGAGCAGGAGGAAGTAGGAAAAATCACAAATATATATCCTAACGCCATATATATATATATATATATATATATATATATATATTAGGAAACCCCTCGTTTTATTAATCACTGCTCAAAAAACCGAAGCAGGCTCAAAAAGGCCGCGACCGCAGCTGGACCGTGTATACAAGGCGCAAAAGGGAAGCCTATACAAGTATACCACCAAAAAGGAACAAAGAGAGGGGGGTGGGGGGAAGGACACATGATACCCCAAAGCTAGGGTGGGATCGTGGCCCAGAATGCTTGCGAACTGTGGAAGCACAAGGTACTCCTTTTCTGACATTGCCAGTAGACTTCCTTAATGAGATGGTCAGCCGAGTATTGGTGACCCTCGTATCTCGTTTTGTTGGGATTCTTCCAAATCGCCCACGTAGCGGCTGAAGCAACGATCAGGTGTCCGTGGAAGGCCGAACCCCAATTGTCTGCTAGATCGTGGAAGCGTCCCCCTCCTGGAGTTATGTTGTATTGCTGGTTGAGGATCCTCCAAATCTTGCCTGGCAGGCTCCCCTCCTAGAAGATGTGGTTAATAGTCTCTGTCTGTCGATCGGCGCAGCAGTTACAAGCTGACGCTAAGCTGATCCCGATGGAGTTAAGGATATCGTCAGTAGGCAGTTTCTTCCTAATGATTCTCCACATGCGAAAGGACCACTTCTTAGTTATGCAGGAATGCCAATAGTGAGCGACGCTAGGAAGCGGCTGCCCTCTCCCGCGAATAGCTGTTCTCGCCGACCTCATCGAAAAGGTCCCTGAAGCCTCCAGCGACCACCTCAGCTCGTCGGTATCGCGGCCTAGAAAAAGCCCATGTAGGCGGATGCTGTCCACCGTTTCGTTGTCGGACCAATCACGGATCTTGTCCCAATTCCAGTCATTTGTAGTGGGGTTCCACAAGTCTCTGATCGTACTGTTCCTGGGGTTCGCTATAAGGCTCGGGATCAAGCTGTCCCCAGTCCATCTCTCCAGGAATGGATCAGACTCGCCGCCTCTCAGATAGAGTCTCATCGCCATCTCGGCAAGGTCACGGCCGATAAGGATCCTACGCCAAGCCACTGAGGATCTTCTATTGGATATGGCCACTGATGGGTGAATATATTTGAAGTACCTGGCCTTCATAAACCTGGTTCATAAGTTCTTGCTCGTGCGGAGCTTCCACCACAATTTCATCGAGAAAGATTTAACGATGTGAGTGAGTTTGGTGAATCCCAGACCACCTTCCTCGACGGGATGAGCCATAGCCTCCCAGTTAGCCCAGTGGTGTTTGTCTTGACCTTTGTTGTGACCCCAAAAGAAATTGTAAAAGATCTGCTCGATTGAAGAGATAACCTTCTTAGGTGGTGAACAGGCAGCCAGAGTATGGATAGGGATGGAGTTGAGCACATGTTTGATGAGGATCATCTTGTCGCCCGGGAACAGAGTGGCATTATGCCACCCCTCCAGTTTGATCCTAATTCTTGTGATCATGTTCTCAAAGATACCTACGTTTGATTTACCGTACACCATGGGGCAGCCTAGATAGTTGAATGGCGGATGAGCGACGGAGAAGGACGTTAAATTGGATAGACTGATGGCTTGCTCTCTTTTGATGCTGTGGTGGGCGTAGATTACGCTCTTAGAATGATTGATCTTCTGCCCGGAGCATCTAGAGTACCTCTGCAGAGTGTTGTGGACCACTTCTATGGCTCCGACGTCCCCGGAAGAGAAGATGAGTAGATCGTCGGTAAGGGCCAGATGGGTGATGATAGGGCATCCGCTGGATGTGTAAAAGTGCTGGAAGTTCGAGATGTTGACCATGTTGTTGAGGTTTCTGCTCAGGACATCTACGACAATGATGAAGACCGTCGAAGATAGAGGGTCGCCTTGTCTCACTCCACGACTGGCTTTGAAGAACCCCTCGGATTGGTCATTGATAACGGTGGAGAACCATGAGTTACTGACGGATCTCCATACTGTGTTGGTCCAGTTTTTCGAAAATTTGAATGCCCTGAAGACCCAGATCATAAATTGCCAATCCAGTCTGTCATAAGCTTTCTCCATGTCGATTTTGACAGAAATGTTCCCCCCTCTTGTTGGGAACTTCATTCAGGTGATTAACTCTTGAGCCAGCATAATATTGTCTTGGATGTTCCTCCCTCGCACAAAGCCACTTTATTCCTCGGAGATGATTTTGGGGAGCGTGTCTGCCATTCTGGTTGCGATGATCTTGGAGATTATTTTGTTGGTGAAAGTACAGAGAATGATGGGGCAAAAGTCGCGGAAGGATTCTGGATTGTCTTTCTTCGGGATAAGGATTAGCTTGGCGCTAGAGATAGCTTTGGGGTAGGTCGCTCCTTCTAGGAATGCGATGGCCGCATCAGTGTTGTCCTGTTTGATAATATCCCAACATGTGCAAAAAAATACACCCGAAAAGTCGTCCTAGCCGGGGGCACTGTGCTCGTTCAGGGCCCACACCACTTCCCTCGCTTCCTGTTCAGTCAGGGGATGCACCAAGTGGGCGTTGTCGGTGTCTTTAATGAGAGTGGGGATTTGGTCCACGAAGGGTCTATCTTTGTGAACCATCTTTTTGGAGAATAATTTGGAATAGAAATCCGCTGCGGCCGCTTGGATGTTCTTATTGTCTGAGATGGTGTTCCCATTTTTGTCAATAATATGGTGAATATCTAGTTTGTGTCTGTGGTCGCTGACGCAGGCATGGAAATATTTTGAGTTTTTGTCCCCCTCGCTGTCCCATTTCAACCTCACTTTCTGCTTCTAGAAGTCGGTCTCCACTTTGAGCCTGAATTTGGACATGGCTTTAGTGAGGTTCAGAGCTTTCCCGGCCGCGGGGGATCGGTCCGCAGCGAATAAGGCTTCAGCATGGGTGACATCGTCCTCGGCAATCCTAACGGCCTAAAAAATGTCCCCGTAGGCCCTTTTGCTCCAATCAGCTAGAGGTTTCCTCGTTGCTCTAAGCTTGTTGCTCACCCGAATGAGGTGGTTGGGATGGGCGTCACGATTCCAAGCTTCCGCTACGATTCCCAGAAATTGGGGGTGATCTGTCCAGAAGTCTAGGAATTGGAAGTTCTTTTTGGATGGATTGGAATTGTTTTTAATTTCAACCAGCAGGGGGGCATGGTATGATTCAGAGGAGTTGAGGTGGGATAGTTTTGTATTGATCCCTATACCGTGCCAGAGTGCGTTCGTGAGGGCTCTGTCCAGTCGGGATTATTGATGCCGCTCCCCTTCCTGCATGTTGTACCAGGTGAATGCATTGCCGTTGAATTAGAGGGGGACGAGATAAGCGTTAAATATAAAGTTGTTGAAGTCTTGTATTGCTGATATGAGGGGGAACCTCTGATTTTCTCTTCTCTGTGGGTGATCGCATTAAAGTCAAAAATGCAAAGCCAGGGGGAGTCGGTGTTGTGGAGATAGATGTCAAGAAGATCATTCCAGAGATGTTTACGCTCAAAAATGTCACAGCTGCCGTGAATCGCTGAGAGGATGGCGCGCTCCGGAAGTTTGGGGTGTTCTATCCAGTACGAGAGTGCTTGCCAGGAGTCCTGAATGACTCCTAAGTTGATGTCCTTCGTACAGAGGATCCAAATATCGTGTCTTCCTGCTATAGCCGTGGGGAGACCCATCTGCAACTGTATAGATTTCAATCTTTTGGGGGTGATTTTTGGTTCTATAATAATGAGGATGTCGATTTTGTAGATTTTTTGAAGGCTGGAAATTCGCCTTAATGTGGGTTTGTTCGCCAGTCCGCGGATGTTCCAGGATAGGATGTTAAGCATTAATGGGGTTGTGGATGGTTTTTTGATCCGCTTGGCGGCGGATCTAGTTTGGATGATTGTTGCTTCGGTAGTTCCTGATTTGGCTTATTTACTATGCGATGTGGACACTTTCGCCCCGGCTGGTATGGGAGAATCGCTGGTGGCTTACTGCAGTGGAACTAGGGGGGCCTATACGTTCCCCAGCTGAGTCCATGATGGGGTCTTCGGAGGGGATGGCTAGAGAGTCGTTGGCGCTCCCAATCAGAAGAGTAGTTTGCTGGAGAGGGAAGCTGGCAGCTTGGATCTGTAGTCCTCTCCTGGCTTGGTCTGGCCCGAGGATTGCTAGGGTTTCTTCAATCTGATTTTTGCTGGATGGTGGTTGGTCAGCATCTCTGGGGAGAGTAGCAAGAGATTCTTCTACAAGGTCTTAGTTGGTGTGTTGTTGCTCTGTCATGCTGGTCTTAGTAATCGCTATTGCGCTTACCGAGGTAGGGGATTAGGCACTGTCGTGGAGAGGGCTGAAATAGACAGTGGGCAGGCATTCGTCGATGATGCTTCCGTGTCGTCCGACTATAGAATGTCGAATTGGTTGGTGAGAGCGATATGTTCGGTGATGAAGGGGATCAGGACTTTGCTAGGGGATTCGCTCTGGTCCGATTTTTCGTCGCTGGAACCAAATCTGGTGTGCGAGTTCGGAAGAGGTAGGAGGGGTGGCTTAGGAGTCCTTCCCTTTGTTTGCTCGTTGTCTTTCTGGGCGGACTTCTTCTTGAGTTCCGGGTGAAGACGGTGGCAGTGCTTTGGTAGGTGACCTCTTAAATGACAGTGGTTGCAGAACATAATGTGGTTGTCGTAGAGGATTTGTTAGGTGTGGGTCTGGTTTTCCAGCTCGATAGAAATAAAATTTGGTTGTTCCGAGGTGAGATCGAGTTCCACGCAGATTTTAGCATAGTGGGCCTTGGTGAGGTTGCTGGTCTCGGGCGCCGTTGCCACATATGTCCCGAAGGAATTAGCAATAAGCCTGAGTGTCGCTGGAACAAAACATATGAGGGATAAGTTGGGCAAGGTCACCCAGCGGCGACCTTCGCAGAGTCAACTTTAGTGTTAAAGCCTGGAGACCATTTGATGATTTTCATTTGGTATGAGTCGAGCCTGCAAGTGCCCTTTGTCACGACCCGCACCCTAGAGTTAGGGCACGAGACGTGGGTACGTCCAGCCTACGCCGCAGTGTCGATGGTAGAACGCTGTCCTAGGTCTCAATGCATCTAACAGTATAAGGCTAAGCAGTTTATACTCCCCGAATGGGGGTGACATAGCAGAATGTAAACTCAATCACATCTCAGGTAGAGCATAATGGAAGATAGATAAAACATAAAATCCAAAAGAGATACAGCAGATAGAAGTCTAAGTGTCTAAAATACACAAATTCAGAAATACATCTCAAGCTCAAATACAGTAATCCATATAATAATACAACTCAAGACGACTGAAAACTAACTATACAACCTCTATTGTGTCTCCTCTAGGCTAGCAGGCAATCTCCAAGCTATCTGTAAAATTTATCAACAGGTACAGTCAGGACAGGAGCGAGTACAGTACATCTCAATAAATCATAACAGGCTAGAAAATATAAACATGCTAGAAAGTAAGATACAGGAAACTGAAGAACAACATGATGTAAAAGAGAGAGAGATTGTAAGTAAATAGCTACAATATATAGAGAACTATAAGTGACTAGTGATTAAGAGCACAAGATGGTTATGTAAATGGCACGATGTTGTACACGAGTAATCTACAGAGGTTGTACACGAGTAATCTACTGGATTGATTACATAACCACTTCTACTCCCCCGTCCCAATCAATACACAAGGATCTAGCTAAGTTATGTTATTGCACACGAAGTATAGCCGCACACGAGATCATGTGAATACATGAATATACACGATTTCATACAATTCGTACACGAATGTCACGAATACAAGGAGTACACAATGCTCACGATAAAGTACACGAACACGAATACCCGATGTATCCGCTAAGGGGATAACATCGCACAACAAGATCCATATAGTATTAATCCGTGTTTCCAACGTGTCAGCATCATGTAAAGTAATCTAAAGCAGGAAATATAATCCTAAACAAGATATGAAATGATCAGAGAATGTACTCGCCTGATAACCTGAACAGCTGATAGGTATAGGTGTCCAACTGAAGCCAAAGAGTCCTATTTAAAGCAACACAGGTTACAAGGTGTTCAAGTTGTAATAAATAAATCTCTACAAGCAATCTATATTATCCTAGATTCTTCTAAGTCGAAACAACTCTAGGTCAACTCCGGTCAATAATCTAGTCAAACTAGGTCAAGTGTTGACTTATAGTTGACTTTGGGTCAACTGGTCAACTCTGGTCAAACAGGGTCAATTCTAGTCTAATTTTTAAAGATGTAAAGTGTACTTCGTTATTCCTATGTCGAAACTTATGACACGCAATCGAGATAAGAAGATCAACGGTAAAGTTGATAATCTTATTATAGTGATCCACGTGTTTATCTTGTCAATTTCAGTGATGTGGGATCACTGGAATTGACTGATCTCAGTTTCGTTGTACTAATCCCGAAATACGAACATTATAAGAATTAATTATTAATAAATTATAAAAAGGTTAAACTCAGAGAAATTATAAACAAAAATTGTCGGACGGTGAAATAAACATTGCCAACGTATCCAGAATAGTCAAATCAGCTAGGATAGCCTATCCATCGGTCCAATTTGGACACAAGGGCAAAAAGGTAATTTCGGGTCAAAACGGTGTCTGTGTCGGAGCCGTTTTACATCAAAAAACGTACAAGAAAACAAGTCAATAAAATATAACAAATTATATGTCCATGAAACCAGAATGACGATACGAACCCAACGGTATCTCCAGAATTGGTTTCCGTTGACCCGATCTCAATTTGGTCCTTTGACCAGAACTTAGAATTCCGGTTTGCACGAAAATGCGTGCCGGAGCCAATGTTCTCAAAACTCAGCAACTACATGTCAACGAGTCCAGAATGACGATACGAACTCAACAGTATATCCGGAATTGGATTCCGATGAGCCGATCTCAAAATTACCCATTGACCCGAATATTGGTATCCGACTTGCACCGAAATGCGTGTCGGATCCAATGTCCATCAAAACCTAGCAAATTATATGTCAACGAGTCCAGAATGACGATACGAACTCAAAGGTATATCCGGAATTGGATTCCGATGAGCCGGCGTCAAAAAGTCCCGTTGACTCGGACTATGGGACCCACTTTGCACCGAAAAATGTGCCAGGGCCCACGTCCTCCAAATCTAACAAATTTTATATGAAAAAAAGCCAGAATGACGCCACGAGTCTAATGGTGGTGACAGAAATGAAATCTGGAGTCCCAGTGTTCAAAAATAAAATTTTACAAGTTGGAAATTACGAATTCGGACGGCCAACTTTGGCGTCGAATTCAACCAATCAAACAAGCTCACAATGAAACGAAACTGGAGGGGTAGCAAGAGGGTTATACCAGCTTCGCACAGGAACTGGTAGCACGCCAAACAGATCTGCGGTGGAGGAGATACAAGCTGACGAAGTTAACCCCGTAAAACTGTCCAAAATTAATACAATTTAAACGGTCAACTTGGTGGCCGGTTTTGATGTATGAAACGACAAAATCAACGGATGAAAATTGACAAGAGTGAAGGTGGATATACCGAGATTGTGACGGAGCGAAGAAATCGCCGATCCAACGGTCAGATTCTCGAGAAAACATGCACGAAGTCGCTGCGACGGAGCGCCAAAATGGACTTGGTTCCGCGCGCGTCACGACGGAACATCGTGCGAAACGCACGAATCATCTCGACGGCGCGTCCCGAAGGACGGTGGCCGCCAGGGGAGAACTCGCTGGAGTGGGGCGCATCGACGGGGGGGGGGGGTCGCCGGAGCCACGGCGACCGGCGCGACGACGGCCAGCTTTGTACGCGCGCGCGCACGACCGGCATCTGCTGTCGCAGCTGCTGTTCAACGCTGCTGCTGTTCAGCACGTGCGGCGGTACGCGGGGTGGCGCGGCCGTACTCGGCTAGGCCGGCGACGGCGGGGGCTCGCGGCCTGACGAAGGTGGAGGTGGTGGTATTGGCTTGGTGTTGGATGGATGGATGGTTATTCATGGGAGTAGGAGGAAGGAGGAGCTATTGTGGGTGCGGCCGACGGCAGCGGAGGCCGGTGGCTAGCGGCTAGGGAAGTGAGGTGGTCGGGCACTGGCTGTTGTGGTGTTTTGTTGAGTTATTGCTGGTGTTGGTGTGATAATTTTTAAGGAATGAGAGAGAGGATAAGAGAGAGAGAGAGAAGGAGTTATTTGTGTGTGAATGAGTGCTGAAAAAGAATAGAAAGAGAGAGAGAATATGGGGATTAGGGCCGGCCCCATGGCCAAGGGGTGTTAGGGAGTTTACTTGTAGGGATTGAATGGGTAGGATTAAAAATAGGAGAATCCAATGGCTAGGATTAATATATTAGGAATTTGGTCATTCCATGGAATTTAATATCAATAGAAAATTTCTATTAAATATAAAAAAAAGGTAGAAGAGTGTACTTGATATTTTTCAAGGGTAATGAGACTGGAGGGAATGGTGATAGAGAGTAACACGAAGCTGGCTGGACATGGTAGAGCCGGATTGGGTCAAAACCAGATACTACGAAACAATCGAATTAAAAAAATAGGTGTTGATGATCATGGGTAAATAAGTAGCACATGGGAATTCCAATAAATGGGACACAAGTGTCATACGGGTAGTAGGCTCAATGTGGGCCATATCCATATTTGGGGCAGACAGGTTTTGGTCGACAGGGTACCCACAAATCAAGTTGGAAAATAAATGTGACACCGTGGGGTGAAATAAAATCGGGTCATGTGTCAGAAAAGTTGTGCGAAGCAATTGGAGCACAAAATGGCGTGTCTGAGTGGGACACGAAGGTCAAGGGTGAAAGTGTCTCGAGTAGATCATGCATGATGAGTTGGTTTCAAGAAACTGACTGGTCTTGTGCTCCCAAATGAAAAGTCACGGTAACGTGCTAAAAGTGATCAAGGAAAAGAGTGGAAAAATTAATTAATAATCAAATGGTCTAAATCGACCCAAAGTTGTGCGAAGCAAAAAGAGTACAAGGGAACAAGTTTGGATGGGACACTATATACCGTCATGAAGGCAATCATGTCCACTATAAAACTGATGAAGAAGATTTTCAGAGTTGAACATCCCTGACACTCCAAATATCAATGGCACGGGAAAGTACACTTAAAGATAAATAACAGAATAAATTATTTACTAAAACTAAATCAATCAGAAAAATTTTAAAAAAAATCAACCCAAATTTCAGGGTGCTCACATCTTACCCACCTTATAAAAATTTCGTCCTCGAAATTAAAATGTTCGTACTTCTTCTAGGTCAAACCCCCCACAATCAAGTCCCAGAACTTAAACAAATCATACCATCAAAAAGGACGACATACAGGGTCATGGCATACGGTGGTAGTAAAAGTCTAATCTAGGTATACTAGTCATGCTAACTGAATCGGTCATAGGGTATCAAAACACACAAGCAGTCTAGGGTGTTAAACCGGAAAAGACACTGAATACAAATCATCAAAACTGTAAGACAGCCTACCATCCTATGTGAAAACTGGTACTTATCATAAAAATAAGGAAAGGTAACTACCAATTATCTATAAAGGGTTCAGAAAAATCAAAATCAAAGTTAAAGAATGAA
The DNA here is from genome assembly GCA_029216955.1 of Iris pallida. Taxonomy (NCBI): domain Eukaryota; kingdom Viridiplantae; phylum Streptophyta; class Magnoliopsida; order Asparagales; family Iridaceae; genus Iris; species Iris pallida. The sequence goes on from JANAVB010017635.1 coordinate 153,260, forward strand.
AGTCACTTGCATGGAAATCCAATCACAATATATATTAAGAATATTTAGTCTCGATACGATCCAAGTTGATCAAATTGGGGAAATCAAGATTTGGGTAATATGGAGGACAGTTCAACAAGTCTGAGAATGAGCATACAAGGATGGTGATTCATGTCACAATCAAATTTAATTCAACTGAGTACAACCCAAGATATTAATATGATAAGAAAAGATAATCGAAGTCGATTTGGTCGTGATTAAGGAAACTAGGATTCAATGATATTGAAAACCCTTTTTGTGCAAAACAAGAAGATTTCATATGAAGGTCAGTAAATCATCTCTCTCTGATACTACCAGTTTACCATTTGCCAAACCATATTTTTTTCTTACAAGTCCCAATATGAAAATCAACCTTCATATGACTATCATCGAAATTTTATAACCTTCAGTCATCTAAACCTTTACCATGATCACCATAGACAAAATCTCTAACTTCTAAAACATTTTCCACGAAACATACCCCTCTTATTTAGGAGTCAACACTTATTCATTTAATCAAATTTCCAAATTCCTTCACCTAGTTTTAATTTAGATCCACAACCTCTAAATCCAGTTTATGAAATCCTTGAACTTGTTTAAATCGAGTCTCGTATTTACTCAACTCCAATACCACTATGTCCTACCAAATTTATTCTTGTTTATAAATCAACCTTCATATTTTTTCAACGTTCCCCTTCAATTATTATCCTTTTTGAATTCTAAAATTTCCCCAACTATCTAAAATAATTTCTATAACGTAAAATTCTTGTGTTCTCTCTGTCTCTAGTCACCCTCTTAAAATATCTAGTTTAATTTTGCATAATCATTGAATACAATAAAATTCTCTTTTTCATTTCTAAATTTCTACATAGCCTTGTAATAGTTCCCAAGAATCAATAACCAAGATTTTCTAGTTCTCAAAACTAGGTTGACCTCTGATATCCTCATTAGTTTTTTTTTGAAATACATCCATGAATTTCTCGTAACCCAAATTTTCTGCGATTATTTCTAAATTGATAACATTTATCACTCGATTCCATTCTAAACCTTTACCACATCTCCCTCTCAATTTTTTTAATTGTCATCCAACGTTCTGATTCCTACAAATCATTCTATGATAGCCATTTACGTCATTTCCGCACTAGATGATTTACGTCACTTCCTCAACATTTCTCAGGCAAAATGATGTGAAGATTTAAGAGTTTTCAAGGTATAGCTGACAGAATTATATACGAGACAGGGAATTAATGTAATCATGACAGTTATATAAGACAAGAATGATGGAAATAAATATTGGCAGGAAGAGAATGATAACAGAATATGTTCTGCTTATCTGTTTAAAAGAGGAACCCGTTTTGAAATCAGAGCTATAATAACAAATCCAAAATAAGGTCTAGCAAAATTATTGATTCATTGTATTAAGAAGAAATTCGTAAGAAGTTACACAAGGGTCTATAAAACAGCTAAGCTACTCCTAAGTTAATTAATGAGAAGCTAAACAAAACAAAAATTCTCTTTTTTTTTTGAAGACTGAACAAAAGTAGTGAAAACATGTTCAAAAACATTTAAGGTACAATCTGATAATCATATGCGTCTATCCAAAATCATGGTGCTCTAAATCCTCGTCATACTAGTAAGTAAGGCTACGATAATCACAAAGTCCCCGACTTAGGCACATACCTCTAGAATCGTGGTATTTAACATTTTTGCGATGCCGCTAGCTTGGCTACGAAAACCTTAAATTCCCACACCCAAGAAATATACCCAAAGCCAGACTATGTATCCTCACCATGCTGGCTAATGTGACTATAAAAGACTATATTCCAAACTTAGATGACCTAGCCCATATAATTTCATCTTGACAAAAACTAAGTTAAATCAACAATGAATACTCAAAAATCAAATTTATCAACGAACATCAAGATTCAAAAATGAACAAAAATCCTTCAAATTATATAAATACAAACTCGGATGCTACAGCTAACATCAAGATTCAAAATTCAACAATCTTCAATCAAATCAATAAATACAAACTCAAATTCAACAATAATCCATCAAAATCAAATTCGACAACAGAAAATAAAGATAAATCAAATCAAGGAAAAGAGAGTTTTCAAATCGAAGTTAAATAAGATTCTCAAGGGTCGTCCCAGGAATCTCTCAAGGGATCCTAGATGTGATTGAGTATCCTCAAAATATATCCTATTCATACTGCAGGCTGTAGTGGTACTCTAGTTCGAATACCACTACACAAACTCGACCTGCATGGGCCACCACTAAAAACGTGTCACGACCCGCACCCTAGAGTTAGGGCACAAGACGTGGGTACGTCCAGCCTACGCCGCAGTGTCGACGGTAGAACGCTGTCCCAGGTCTCAATGCATCTAACAGTATAAGGCTAAGTAATTTATACTCGCCGAATGGGGGTGACATAGCAGAATGTAAACTCAATCACATCTAAGGTAGAGCATAATGGAAGATAGATAAAATATGAAATCCAAAAGAGATACAACAGATAGAAGTCTAAGTGTCTAAGATACACAAATCCAGAAATACATCTCAAGCTCAAATACAGTAATCCATATAATAATACAACTCAAGACGACTGAAAACTAACTATACAACCTCTACTGTGTCTCCTCTAGGCTAGCAGGCAATCTCCAAGCTATCTGTAAAATTTATCAACAGGTCCAGTCAGGACAGGAGCGAGTATAGTACATCTCAACAAATTATAACAGGCTAGGAAATATAAACATGCTAAAGAGTAAGATACATGAAACTGAAGAACAACATGATGTAAAAGAGAGAGACTGTAAGTAAATAGCTACAATATATAGAGAACTATCGGTGACTAGTGATTCAGAGCACAAGATGGTTATATAAATGGCACGATGTTGTACATGAGTAATCTACAGAGGTTGTACACGAGTAATCTACTGGATTGATTACGTAACCACTTCTACTCCCCCGCCCCAATCAATACACAAGGATATAGCTAAGTTATGTTATTGCACACGAAGTATAGTCGCACACGAGATCATGTGAATACATGAATATACACGATTTCACACGATTTGTACACGAATGTCACGAATACAAGGAGTACACGATGCTCATGATAAAGTACACGAACACGAATACCCGATGTATCCGCTAAGGGGATAACATCGTACAACAAGATCCATATAGTACTAATCCGTGTTTCCAACGTGTCAGCATCATGTAAAGTAATCTAAAGTAGGAAATATAATCCTAAACAAGATATGAAATGATCAGAGAATGTACTCGCCTGATAACCTGAACAGTTGATAGGTATAGGGGTCCAACTGAAGCCACAGAGTCCTATTTAAAGCAACACAGGTTACAAGGTGTTCAAGTTGTAATAAATAAATCTCTACAAGCAATCTATATTATCCTAGATTCTTCTAAGTCAAAACAACTCTAGGTCAACTCCGGTCAATAATCTAGTCAAACTAGGTCAAGTGTTGACTTATAGTTGACTTTGGGTCAACTGGTCAACTCTGGTCAAACAGGGTCAATTCTAGTATAATTATTAAAGATGTAAAGTGTACTTCGTTATTCGTACGTCGAAACTTAAGACACGCAATCGAGATAAGAAGATCAATGGTAAAGTTGATAATCTTATTATAATGATCCACGTGTTCATCTTGTCAATTTCAGCGATGTGGGATCACTGGACTTGACTGATCTAAGTTTCGTGTACTAATCCCGAAATACGAACATTATAAGAATTAATTATTAATAAATTATAAAAAGGTTAAACTCAGAGAAATTATAAACAAACATTATTGGACGGTGAAATAAACATTGCCAATGTGTCCAGAATAGTCGAATCTGCTAGCATAGCCTACCCATCGATCCAATTTGGACACAAGGGCAAAAAGGTAATTTTGGGTCAAAATGGTATCCGTGTTGTCACGACCCGCACCCACTGTGAGGGTACGAGAACGTAACAACGCCCAGCCTACGCCGCAGTGTCGGCGGTAGAACGCTGTCCTAGGTCAACATACATCTAACAATATCTATCTAAACAGTTATACTCCCCGAATGGGGTGACATAGCAATAGTAAACTCAATCACAACTAAGGAAGAGATAGCACGATATGAAATAGAACTCAAGGAATAAAATAGATAAAAGCAGTCTAAGATAATCCCAGCAATATCCAACTGTACAAGGTCTCAGATGAAAGAATATATACAATACTGAACTCCAGAAATAAAGTCTAACTAGAACATGTCTCCAGACTACAATGATAAACAGCCTAACTAATCTAGTCTAGACAGTCGGGATGAAATCCTCAGCTAGAGCTGGGTCCTCTTGAGGGTCCAGCTCGCAGGTGTCATCTAAGGCTGCCCCATAGTAAGTGTCCAGAATGCAAACAAACCTAAACGAGCAAACTGTGTGCACTGAGACTGGACAGTCTTGTGCGGGGGTGCACGCGTGTCGTGCACCCGACACAGGCTTCCCCAAGTCTCGTGTTCGAGCAAGGGGGTGCGCCTAGGATGTGTCCTCATCTGTGAGTGTCTGCATCGTGTCGAAACGTGTCGTGTCTTGAATTACAATAGCGTATCAGTGGCTAACAAGTGACAGTGCACAGATCAGTGAAATCCCCATGCGCGTCGGATTTCTCCCAAACCCGACCACGACTTGACACAAAATTTGGGGAGAGGGGTGACAGAAGGTGCCCCAACAATCTCCCAAAGTTTCGTGCCAAGAAGATTCGTGTCGTGTCCGGAATTAACCCCGTGATGCAGGGGATCACTGTAGCCCGCGCGCGCGTGTGCGCGAGGCGTGTGCACGAGTGTCGTGGGGACACGACACAAGCACAAAACTTGCTCAGAGATCCAGAAATGGCTAAGCGACATCAAAATACAAATTTACATTCAATTAGAAATCGAAAACTGCACAGAAAGTTTCTCAGAGACAATTCATCAAACACATTCAACAGTTCACTGATACGTGTCCTGTTTGGACACGAAAGGACACGAAAACCTAGGGTTTCCTATTCCTATAGTTAGGTTAGGTCTAGGGCTTCCTATTCATGCACTTGAACCAGAATTTCATGGTGGAAATGGTGAGTTACCTCAATGTATCAAATCCCTCCAAAAAGCTTAAAGAGTGGGGTTCTTCCCAATGGTGAAACTCCTCCAAATCTTCCCAAATCTGAGAATACTCATAGCCAACAGAAAATAGGAAGGATTTAGAACCCAATGCAATTTGTTTGGGTCAAAAAGGAATAAAAATGAATTTTCTAGGATTTATTGAAGATGGGGATTACCTCTTTCCAAAACTTTATCAAGAAACCTAAAGGAGGCTAGCCCTAACAACTAGGAGGGATTAAATAGGGGGGAAATCCCTAGGTTCAGCTAGGGATGGCTGACCACTTGGTCTTGGGTTAGGGTTGAGCTAGGTTTGAGTCCAATCTAGCTAAGTCACAATAATGACTTGTGAAACCACAAGCCATTCACCAACTCAAATGATTTCTAACATTCTAATTCTAGTTCTATGAATCACTAACCACTAACTTGAGTCACACTAGGTTAGACTAGGGTCACTTGACCTAACCAAGCTCAACTAACTATGGTTAGTTCCTAGGTTAGTCTACAAGAGTCAAAACTGACCAAAATCAAACCAGTCCAAATAAATCCAAAATAAATTCTAAAAATTCCCATAAATTCTAATTAATAATAATAAATTTTATTTAATAAATAATAATCCCAAATAATTCTTAAAATTATAAAAATGACTAAAATACCCCTCAGTCTGGAAATGAACACTAGCAAGACACCAAATCATAAGTCATGAATTTAAATAGTTTAAAAATAATTAAAAATCACTAAAAATCATAACATGAAATAAATACCATTAAACAATAATTATAATTACAAAATTTTAAAATTACCCTCTTCTGAAAAACTGGGTGTTATAATCCTACCCACCTTATAAAAATTTCGTCCTCGAAATTAAAATGGTAGTAGTCATTCTAGGTCATACACCCCACAATCAAAGTCTCAAACATACCGTCAGATAATCATATGCGTCTGTCCAAAATCATGATACTCAGAATCTTCGTCGTGCTAGTGAGCATGGCTACGATAATCACAGAGTCCTTGACTAAGGTACGTATCCTTAGGTTCATGGTATTTAAAATTTTCGGATTGCCGCATGCGACGGCGAAAACCTTAAATTCCCATACCCGAAAAATATATCCAAAATCTGACTATATGTCCTCACTATGCCAACTAACACGACCATCGAAGATTCTAGATCCCATAACTGAGGTGACCTAGCCCATATGATTTTCTCAGAAGAAAAACAAACATAACGAAACACCAGATCAAACTTATCAACAATGAGGAAGCAGATATAAATAGATGGAATAGAATTTCAGGATAGGTATAATGAGACAAGGTAGAATGGAATCGAGAAGATCAGAACCTGCTAGCACCTCTCCTACTGCCTGAGCATCCTCAAGTGTCATGGCGTAAGCTCGTCCTTGCTGGCCTCTCCTGGCCTGCTGCTGATGCTGTGCGAACCTCTGTTGCTGAGTCTGTAATGTTGGTCCTCTCTGTTGTCCTGCCGGAGCCCTAGCTCCTGCTCCCTGAGCTGTCCGTCCCGCAGACTTGGGACACTCTCTCAACTGATGATCTGATGATCCGCAGAGTATACACTTGCCTAGCCTCAGCCGGCATTCACCCCAATCGTGCCCTGGTTTCTTACAGAAAGGGCAAAAGATAACATGCTGCTGCCTCTGCTGCTGCTGCTGTCTCTGCTGGAATAGCTGCGGCTGGAACTGCCTCGGCTGCTGGTGCTGAAGGTGAGGCTTCTTGGCCTGGCCTCCGCTGCTGCTGCCCCCGACTGGGTCTCGCCCCCTCTTGAGCCTAAGCTCAAGATCATCCTCTGCTAGCAAGGCTCCCGTCAAGATCTCCTCGAACGTAGCATCCCTGCTGCCCTTGGTCAGGGACTTGACCTCCTTGACTAGGCCCTTCCGGAACCTCTGGGCCTTCGCCGTCTCGCTCAGACCCTCAACAAACCTGCCGAGACGGCCAAACTCTCCCGCATACTCCTCAACAGAGAGGCTCCCCTGGACCAAGCTCTCAAACTGCGTCTCCAAGGCTCTGACTGCCGAATCTGGGAAGAACTTCTTCTTGAAGAAGCCCCTGAACTGCTCCCAAGTCTGCCCCGGTACCCCCACCCTGGGGTCCGACTGATACCAGGTGCGAGCAAGATCTCGCATCCGGCTAGCTGCGGCCTCGATCTGAAGGTCTGCTGGAATCCTGGCCAGGCGGAAGATCTCCTCTATATGCTCGATCCACTCATCGGCATATATGATCCCCTCTGTCCCCAGAAAGTCTCTGGGGCTCATCTTCTGAAACTGCTCGATCCCCGGTGTCTTCGGCTGCTGCACCACCGGTCGAGCTGCGGCTGTCGTGACGGCCAACTCCATGCCTCTATCCTGTCGAGCCTGCTGTCGGTCCATGAACTGCTGGAAATATGCGAACATCTGAGCTGCGTCCACATGTCCTGGAGGCGGTGGCGGCTGGAAAGGATCCTCTGGAAAGACCGGGTCCTGCCTCCCAGTCGGTGGATGCATACCCCCTGCTGTGGCTGCCGAGGTCTCAACACGAGCTGAGGTGACAAGAGCTGCAGTCCCCTGGCCTCGCCGTGCTGGCTGAGAGGTAGCAGTCCCCTCTATAGCATCCTCATGGATGGCACGCTGCGATCGAGTCTCTACCATCCTGAAGATAGACAAACAAGAGTATCAATTTCTGAGAGAGAAGCGAAATAACAAAGGCGGACAATTATAATTCGAAGGATCAGCTGACAAAAGGATTTAGATGGCAATAAAAGGAATTTTTCTAAAGTGATTGAGTATCTTAAAATTAATATCCTATATCCTACTGCAAGCTGTAGTGATACTCTAATTCGAATACCACTACACTTCTAGTCGAGACCTGCATGGACCACCACTAAAAACGTGTCACGACCCGCACCCACTGTGAGGGTACGAGAACGTAACAACGCCCAGCCTACGCCGCAGTGTCGGCGGTAGAACGCTGTCCTAGGTCAACATACATCTAACAATATCTATCTAAACAGTTATACTCCCCGAATGGGGTGACATAGCAATAGTAAACTCAATCACAACTAAGGAAGAGATAGCACGATATGAAATAGAACTCAAGGAATAAAATAGATAAAAGCAGTCTAAGATAATCCCAGCAATATCCAACTGTACAAGGTCTCAGATGAAAGAATATATACAATACTGAACTCCAGAAATAAAGTCTAACTAGAACATGTCTCCAGACTACAATGATAAACAGCCTAACTAATCTAGTCTAGACAGTCGGGATGAAATCCTCAGCTAGAGCTGGGTCCTCCTGAGGGTCCAGCTCGCAGGTGTCATCTAAGGCTGCCCCGTAGTAAGTGTCCAGAATGCAAACAAACCCAAACGGGCAAACTGTGTGCACTGAGACTGGACAGTCTCGTGCGGGGGTGCACGCGTGTCGTGCACCCGACACAGGCTTCCCCAAGTCTCGTGTTCGAGCAAGGGGGTGCGCCTAGGATGTGTCCTCATCTGTGAGTGTCTGCATCGTGTCGAAACGTGTCGTGTCCTGAATTACAATAGCGTATCAGTGGCTAACAAGTGACAGTGCACAGATCAGTGAAATCCCCATGCGCGTCGGATTTCTCCCAAACCCGACCACGACTTGACACAAAATTTGGGGAGAGGGGTGACAGAAGGTGCCCCAACAATCTCCCAAAGTTTCGTGCCAAGAAGATTCGTGTCGTGTCTGGAATTAACCCCGTGATGCAGGGGATCACTGTAGCCCGCGCGCGCGTGTGCGCGAGGCGTGTGCACGAGTGTCGTGGGGACACGACACAAGCACAAAACTTGCTCAGAGCTCCAGAAATGGCTAAGCGATATCAAAATACAAATTTACATTCAATTAGAAATCGAAAACTGTACAGAAAGTTTCTCAGAGACAATTCATCAAACACATTCAACAGTTCACTGATACGTGTCCTGTTTGGACACGAAAGGACACGAAAACCTAGGGTTTCCTATTCCTATAGTTAGGTTAGGTCTAGGGCTTCCTATTCATGCACTTGAACCAGAATTTCATGGTGGAAATGGTGAGTTACCTCAATGTATCAAATCCCTCCAAAAAGCTTAAAGAGTGGGGTTCTTCCCAATGGTGAAACTCCTCCAAATCTTCCCAAATCTGAGAATACTCATAGCCAACAGAAAATAGGAAGGATTTAGAACCCAATGCAATTTGTTTGGGTCAAAAAGGAATAAAAATGAATTTTCTAGGATTTATTGAAGATGGGGATTACCTCTTTCCAAAACTTTATCAAGAAACCTAAAGGAGGCTAGCCCTAACAACTAGGAGGGATTAAATAGGGGGGAAATCCCTAGGTTCAGCTAGGGATGGCTGACCACTTGGTCTTGGGTTAGGGTTGAGCTAGGTTTGAGTCCAATCTAGCTAAGTCACAATAATGACTTGTGAAACCACAAGCCATTCACCAACTCAAATGATTTCTAACATTCTAATTCTAGTTCTATGAATCACTAACCACTAACTTGAGTCACACTAGGTTAGACTAGGGTCACTTGACCTAACCAAGCTCAACTAACTATGGTTAGTTCCTAGGTTAGTCTACAAGAGTCAAAACTGACCAAAATCAAACCAGTCCAAATAAATCCAAAATAAATTCTAAAAATTCCCATAAATTCTAATTAATAATAATAAATTTTATTTAATAAATAATAATCCCAAATAATTCTTAAAATTATAAAAATGACTAAAATACCCCTCAGTCTGGAAATGAACACTAGCAAGACACCAAATCATAAGTCATAAATTTAAATAGTTTAAAAATAATTAAAAATCACTAAAAATCATAACATGAAATAAATACCATTAAACAATAATTATAATTACAAAATTTTAAAATTACCCTCTTCTGAAAAACTGGGTGTTACACGTGTCGGAGCCGTTTTGCACCGAAAATGTACAAAAAAAAGTCTATAAAATATAACAAATTATATGTCCACGAAACCAGAATGACGATACGAACCCAACGGTATCTCCAGAATTGTATTCCGTTGACCCGATCTCAATTTGGTCCGTTGACCAGACCTTGGAATTCCGGTTTGCACGAAAATGCGTGCCGGAGACAATATTCTCAAAACTCAGCAACTACATGTCAACGAGTCCAGAATGACGATACGAACTCAACGGTATATCCAGAATTGGATTCCGATGAGCCGATCTCAAAATGACCCGTTGACTCGGATATTGGTATCCGACTTGCACCGAAATGCGTGTCGGATCCAATGTCCACCAAAACCTAGCAAATTATATTTCAACGAGTCCAGAATGACGATACGAACTCAACGGTATATCCAAAATTGGATTTCGATGAGCCGACGTCAAAAAGTCCCTTGACCCGGACTGTGGGACCCACTTTGCACCGAAAAATATGCCAGGGCCTACGTCCTCCAAATCTAACAAATTTTATATGAAAACATGTGAGAACGATGCCACGAGTCTAATGGTGGTGTCAGAAATGAAATCTGGAGTCCCGTGTTCAAAAATAGAATTTTACAAGTTGAAAATTACGAATTTGGACGGCCAATATTGGCGTCGAATTCAACCAATCAAACAAGCTCACAATGAAACGAAACTAGAGGGGTAGCAAGAGGGTTATACCAGCTTCACACAGGAACTGGTAGCACACCAAACGGAGCTACGGTGGAGGAGATACAAGCTGACGAAGTTGACCCCGCAAAACTGTCCAAAATTAATACAATTTAAACGGTCAACTTGGTGGCAGTTTTGATGTATCAAACGACAAAATCAACGGATGAAAATTGACAGGAGTGAAGGTGGATATACCGAGATTGTGACAGAGCGAAGAAATCATCGATCCAACTGTCGGATTCTCGGGAAAACATGCACGAAGTTGCTGCGACGGAGCGCCAAAATGGACTTGGTTTCGCGCGCGTCACGACGGAACCTCGTGCGAAACGCACAAATCGTCTCGACGGCGCGTCCCGAAGGACGGTGGCCGCCATAGGAGAACTCGCTGGATTGGGGTGCACCCGCGGGGGGCATCGCCGGAGCCACGGCGACCGGCGCGGTGGCGGCCAGCTTTGTACGCGCGCGTGCGCGACCGGCATCTGCTGTCGCAGCTGCTGTTCGGCGCTGCTGCTGTTCAGCGCGCGCGGCAGTGCGTGGGGCGGCAAGGCCGTGCTCGGCCAGGCCGGAGACGGCGGGGGCTCGCGGCGTGACGAAGGTGGAGGTGGTGGTGTTGGCTTGGTGTTGGATGGATGGACGGATGGATGGATGGTTATTCATGGGACGAGAAGGAAGGAGGAGCTACTGTGGGTACGGCCGACGGCGGCGGAGGCCGGTGGCCGGCGGCCAGAGAGATGAGGTGGTCAGGCACTGGCTGCTGTGGTGTTTTCTTGAGTTGTTGCTGGTGTTGGTGTGATAATTTTAAGGAAGGAGAGAGAGGATAAGAGAGAGAGAGATATAAGGAGTTATTTGTGTGTGAATGAGTGTTGAAAAAGAATAGGAAGAGAGAGAGAATATAGGGATTAGGGCCGGCCACATGGCCAAGGGGTGTTGGGGAGTTTACATGTAGGGATTGAATGGGTAGGATTAAAATAGGAGAATCCAATGGCTAGGATTAATATGTTGGGAATTTGGTCATTCTATGGAATTTAATATCAATAGAAAATTTCTATTAAATATAAAAAAAATAGGTAGAAGAGTACTTGATATTTTTCAAGGGTAATGAGGCTGAGGGGAATGGTGATGGAGAGTAACACGAAGCTGGCTGGACATGGTAGAGCCGGATTGTTTCAAAACCAGATACTTCGAAATAATCGAATTAAAAAAATAGGTGTTGATGATCATGGGTAAATAAGTAGCACATGAGAATTTCAATAAATGGGACACAAGTGTCATGCGGGTAGTAGGCTCAATGTGGGCCGCGTCTATATTTGGGGCGGATAGGTTTTGGTCGACAGGGTACCCACAAATCAAGTTGGAAAATAAATATGACACCGTGGGGTGAAATAAAATCGGGTCACATGTCAGGAAAGTTGTGCGAAGCAATTAGATCACAAAATGGCATGTCTGAGTAGGACACAAAGGTCAAGGGTGAAGAGTGTCTCGAGTAGATCATGTATGATGAGTTGGTTTCAAGAAACTGACTGGTCTTGTGCTCCCAAATGAAAAGTCACGGTAACGTGCTAAAAGTGATCAAGGAAAAGAGTGGGAAAATTAATTAATAATCAAATGGTCTAAATCGTCCTGAAGTTGTGCGAAGCAAAAAGAGTACAAGGGAACAAGTTTGGATGGGACACTATATACCGTCATGAAGGCAATCATGTCCACTACAAAACTCATGAAGAAGATTTCCAGAGTTGAACATCCCTGACACTCCAAATATTAATGGCACGGGAAAGTACACTTAAAGATAAATAACAGAATAAATTATTTATTAAAACTAAATCAATCAGAATTTTTTTTAAAAAAATCAACCCGAATTTTAGGGTGCTCACACCCTTGGACCACACAGTCCTGTGGTCGCAGTCGGAGGAGAGGTGGAGGAGGATATGTTTGGGATCAAGGGGGCTACTCGATAATCCATCAAGAGTCTCCAAGTGGCTAACACCTCCTGCACCCTGGAGAGCTTGGGGCATTCGGAAGAAAATTTGAGGAAGAAAGTATGGGGGAATGACGATGACAAGGAGGATAATTCCTGTTCGGAGAAGGGGACCAAAGGAACTGGGAGTCCTGAGGGTACTCAATGTCCGAGAGTTGGATGTCGGGAAGAAAAAGGCCTTTCGAGGGCGCTAAGTCTGGACGAAGCATGGCAGCATTAGAAGGCTGAGTTGCGCCTGGCGCAAGGGACTCCTGGTGTCCTCCTCGGGCTGACGGGGGCGTTATCGAGTTTGGGTTGCAACCGGTGCGGGAAGGCAGGGTTGCGAGGTCGGCCAGAGGCAACCTGCCAGCGGGAGGAAGGGGGAGCATCTTCCGCGATGACGAAGGAGGGCGGGACGGATATGCTCCCTCGCAAGGGGGGAGCGCCACCTGCGCGCCAGCCGCTGCCTGGGAGGAGCGGGGTAAACGCCCTGGAGGTCCCCAGAGGAGACCCCGAGAACGGCACGGCCGGCTAGAGGGACAGGGACGAGATCTGCGGGCTGAGAGGAGGCGAGGGGCGGCTGAGCAGAAGACACGACAAGCTCGCAGGAGGTCTCTGGGGGATCGACAGGGGAGGGAACAGATAAGTGGGGTGGTCGAAGGTGGCGGGGGTCGTGCTGAAGGGATGCAGGGGGGTGGGGGCTGTGGAGGGGACGGAGGAGACCGGAGGGGGACCTGCGAATGAGAGAGGGGTGAATAAGGTCAAGGGGGGTAGAGTAGGGGAGTGGGAGTACTGCATGGAGGGACGGGAATGGAGCAGTAGGGGCGTATAGTAGGGGTGGTATGGGTCCGCGTAAAAGGGAGATGTGGAGTAAGGGGAGGCGTAGCACTGGGTGGAATGGAGGGACCCACCAGTGTACGCGTAAAATGGGTAGGAGGAAAACTCCAAGCCGTTGGCAGCTTGGAGGCTAGAATACGTTCCACCTAATCCTTCCGCACTCAGCTCCAAGTGGGGCCCGCTGGGAGAAACATAGGTGAGCCCGGGGTTACGCGTAGCAGAGAACGCTGGAGAACGCGTGGCTGCGCATGCGTAAAAAGACAGAACCGCCTCGTATTGGGGGCCGAGAGCAGCATCCATGAGGGGTCTGAAAGCGGGGGGCCAAAGACCTGCACCACAGGTGGGCTCCCCGCCCGAAGGAAGCGACGGGCCATACAAAAATTAGGAGAGAGGGGAATAGGCGGGAAATGGGATTGGAGACTGGTGCTGGTTGGGCGCCAGAGGGAAGCCGTCCAGGAGGGGTCGGTCATTGAGCCATCGGGCGTTACATACAGGGGACGAAGCTGGGGGTCACCCCTGCTCGGGGAGGGTGGGACGCCTGTGCACCCGAGGCAGCCGGACTGGCCGGGCGAAGGCCGGGAGTGATCACAAGGGTGGAAAGAGGGATGATACTGCGGTTCCGAACGGGGGGGCGGCGGGGTGTGGTGGCGGCTGGCCGGGGATGGGTGGGAGAGAATGAGCGGGGAGAAGAGTGGGTGCGACCTCGAGAGAGGCAGCAAGCTAGGGGTGGTGGGGATATATATATATATATATATATATATATATATATATATATATATATATATATATATATATATATATATACTTAAATCTATTTTGCCTAAATAAATTCAAAATAATTCTACTAAGTCATGGCAACCTATGGTGGCAATACCAATGGGGTTGGCTAGGTTAGTGTCTAAATATATTTTCTAGTCAAATCGAAGCCAAAAAAGTCAACTAACAAGTCTCTTGTGCCATTTGCAAATAAATAGCACATGGGAATCTGATTGAGTGGCACACCCTTGGCATGTGTGTCATAGGCTCAAAATGGGTCAAAACCATATATTGGGTCAAATGGTTTTGATCGATGTCTAGTTCTGAACTTACGTTGGAAGTTAGGTTTAGAATTACAGTAAACGGTTAAGTAGTCTAAATTGGCCCAAAATTGTGCGAAGTCAAAGGAATGTTAGGGGACAAGTTTGGATGGGACATGATATATGAAATTGAAGGTGGACTTGTCTACTTCAAAACTGATGAAGGACTTTTCGAAAGAATGACATTTCTTGTGCTTCAAAATTAAAGCTACGGAAAAGTATATCTATAGTCATAATTAAAGATAAAATATAATTTAATAAATAAAAATCAAATAAAATGAACAAAAAATAATTTTAAAAAATCTGGGTGGTTACAATCTACCGACCTTAAAAGAATTTTGTCTTCAAAATTAAAATAAAGCTCACTAACAAAGAACCACACTAGCATAACTGGGAATAGTTCAAGGGATACGCTAGGTCACTACGGTGTCTCCTAATAACTCAAGTTTTTAATCACTGCTAAACAATTTGGTTTTGCATCATCTTTGTCATAAAACTATAGATGGTTATCTCTAGTCACTCTTCTTGGTACTGGCGATCTTGCAACGATCATATTGAAGTCTTTTTCTCCTTGACCTTCAAGCCAAGAACTATAGTTACTAGTCCTTCAACCACTATATCCTCTGTCCTCTTTAACTCTTAAATCTATCAACTAATTTCTTCAAAGGTTTCGTCCTATATCTTTATTCAAGCCTTGAATCTAAAAATCAATTAGTAATAGTAATCTACAACCAACTAATTTTCGAAAAGTAAATCCAATCTCCCATCTCACAAGCTTGTAATTTCGTAAAAAAAATTAATTAATTCATCATGAATAAAAATCATTGTGTCTTGAGGACGTCTACCCACCTTTGGTCACACTACCCCATCAAACATACGATGCCCTAAAATTTATAACCCTTGCACACTAGTTGTAAAAATCTATACCACTAGATATCTATGGCATATGACATCTGTAATCCCCTCCTATCCATCAGGCAACCAAAATTCAATAAGAAAACTAATCTACGATATAACTTAAGAATTTTTGATAAATTCTATATAGCATAATTATTCGTCACTCCGAATTAGGAAGGGACGAGAAGCAATGGCACAAAAAAGCAAAGGAGGAATAGTCGAGAGCAAATACGAAGTTCAAGGACGGTAGAGAAATTTCTAAAAGAATTGTCAAGACAGTTATGGATTGAGATTCCTAAGGGTTTAGTCATATTTGCAGGCCCATTCGGAAGAATAAGGTATCCGAAACGGCTAACTCGACCTTCATGGGCCACACAAAAAATATGTAACGCTCCAGTCCCAAAATACGTAGGACTATGAGATCGTATACATGCCAACTACATATCAAGAGAACTCCAGCCCAGCTCCAATACGTATAAGTTGTTTGGTTGTTCTAAATCAACTATATCTCAATCCACTAAATAATGATAAAAATAACGAATCAAGAGCACTAAGGTTGATTAGACCGTAATACACTGATTCTAGAATAGATAAATGTATTAGAGTGGATCCCCAATAATATATATATATCATGAACATGATAGAAGAAAGATAAAGCCTATAAAAGACTAGGCTATAACAACAAAGAGAATCAAATATGGGATAAAATATAAATAAGAAAGAGAACGATAAGAGCAACAACTAAATATACCTGAAGTCTTGTGAAGCAACCGTCATCCATTAATGTGTTATACCTTGATAATTTTATCTAATACCTGGAGAGATCACCAAGTCCTCAGGAGACTACCAAGATACATAAAATATGCCTACTATGACAGTATATAACATGCGAGGAAAATAGAAAAAATAACTTCTAGAACAAGAATGAAGATCATATGAAAGACTCTATAGATCATGACATGTCATATGAAAAGTAATAATAAGTATGGCTACAAATGAAATCAAATGATCATAGCCCTGCATGGTACTCCGGTCCTATAGCTAGTATTCCTCCGTGGTAGTCCCTAACTATAGTGAGTCTCTATCATAGCCCTGCGTGGGTTTTCCGAGTCGAGAGTAGTCAAGTAGCCAATCCTAGTACTGGTCGATGGTCAAGTCAAAGTGTAACGCCCCAGTCCCAAAATACGTATGACTAGAAACGTAGACATGCCAGCCGTATAATAAATATAAGTAAGCTGTAAAATGCAGTAGAACCATAACTAATCTCATCCACACAAAATAAATGAATAGAAGATCTCATATAATCAACTATGAAATTGTTATTTGGTACATGTAGTTGGGCGGAGACAAATCCACTACCAACAAATAAAAGAAAATACATGAGAAAAAAAGTAATTTTTGGCGAGCGAAGCGAAGACGATCCAAGTGCAATCATCCTCGAAGAATTAACAATGATCACGACTAGAGCTAAAGCACCTGCGAAAGACAATAGCACACACCTGGGGAGATAACCAGGTCCTCAGAGGGACGTAACATGACACATAATATCATGCCATATAAACTGACTAAATATTGCTCAAATAAATAAGTTAATTGAATTATAACATGGTCCAATAAACACCTATAGAACGAGCGTACCATCCCCCCAACCAAACAAGGACATGAGATGGTAAACTAATTCACGGTGGCGTATTTTTCTATGCTATGAATCAAATATGGTATCCGGACCCCAACAAGGTTCAATACCTTCTCAACGAAGTAGTAAGTTACACCTACAACCAAACAAGGACAAGATGTGACGAACTAATCCGCGACAAGTTATTATTCCAAGCCACGGTCATATACAAGTACTCAAACCAAAAGTACTCGTACCTAACGGATAAGGTAGCCTAACCATTCTTAGTAAAATGTAGTTAAGAACAATCCTTCCTATGCATGGGCCCTGGCTGAATAGGATCGGCATGGTCCCCCCTTGGGGCACCAGAGGCCCCATCAGTAAGAGCATAACGTTCCGCAGAACGTCAGTGGCCGTCAGTAATCATGGTTAAGCTGCCCTGCGTCTCCGGCGGAGCTCACGGGTTACAAAAGAAAAAGTGCATCGAAGCCCATATACTAAGAAATTATCCTCCCCGCCCAATGCCTACTTTGTAGTATCCACAACAGTAACCTCTATAACCGTTAAGTCAAACTAAGCATGCAACCTCTATTAGCGATTATTCCTATCGCATGGCTTGTACGTACTGGTGGCCAGCCAATCATGCACTTCCGTGTTCTACATGCGACATACAATTTCGTGGTACAACGTGTGAAGGCCATGAATGCAACACACAAAGGTGGTCCCTTAAATCTAGGTTTAATGTGTAAAAATAATACATAGCAAAAAATATAAATGAATAGTAAGTTCTAACAGGTTATGCCATGTATCACAGTTTATTTTGCATAAAGAAAATAAATAATGCATAAAATATGAGCTAAAATAAATAAACAGCAAATGGCAAGGTGTCTTGCCTGGTAGGACGCCTGGTGTATTGCAATGGTCAAGATGGCATGAACCGTGACTTCGGTGCAACAACTATACATGGTAACCTCGGGTGTCGGCACAGACAGTTCTATTAGGTCCAGAAGGGTCAACTTAGTTAGGGTGGACATAAGGTGGTACGAATTTGGTGACAGAATGGGAATAAGAGGATCGGTTACGGACAGGAGAGAAATCGAAGGAAATTAGATAAATAACATATATATCATTTTAGAAAACATTTTATAATAGTTTGGAAAAATATTTTAGATAAAATACTTACTCACGAAATTAGAAATTGTTTTTCGTCTAAGGCTCTAAGTAGTAAAAATATGAATTAGAAGGAAACTAGATTTTCTTAGTTAAAAAATACTTAAAAATTCTAGAATATCTTTTTATGTCAAAAATCATACCATAAGATATAATAATATAATTTACTAATAAATAATAATATT
This sequence comes from Iris pallida, assembly GCA_029216955.1. Taxonomy (NCBI): domain Eukaryota; kingdom Viridiplantae; phylum Streptophyta; class Magnoliopsida; order Asparagales; family Iridaceae; genus Iris; species Iris pallida. The sequence goes on from JANAVB010017635.1 coordinate 171,749, forward strand.
AATACTAGTGAAGCCAATATTTATAAATTTAATAATATTTATAATATATATTTTGCTCGTTACTAAGAAAATAATAACTGATAAAATAATATACATGTAACAACATATATATTGGTCAAACTTAATACTATCTTTTGTCAAAATAATTATATAAATATTTTTATTGAATGATAACTATAATAAATAAGAAGGCAATTGTTAACAATATCAAATAACAAAATCATATTATATCAGTGTTAATAATATTCAAATAATAATAATAATAATAATAATAATAATAATAATAATAATAATAATAATAATAATGAAATAATAACAATGAAAATAAATAAATAATAAAAAAATAAAAATATACTGTAAAGTTGTTCTCCTTCTGAGGAGAACAATGTCTGTACAAAACACCGATTAAAAAAGAGAAGAAACAAAATCAAGTAAAGGAAAAAGAGTTAGAGAAGGGAAGATGGGGGTGGAGAAAGGAAGCGGTGAGAGAAGAGGAAGAGAGGTGCGGGCGGCGCGATCTCGGCGGAGGGGCGGCTCAGAGGTTTGGGGTCGCGACGGACAGAAGAGGAGGCTCAGGCGGAGGTTGATCGGGAGAACGAGAGGATTTCGGTCGTCTCCGGCGAGAGGAGTGGAGTCGTCGGACGTAGGGGTGCACTACGCGGAGGGATCTTATCGGCGGCGAGGGTTTCTCGGCCAGTCGGCGGAGAGAAAAGGGGGCGGCGAGGTGATGCGCTGGACGGGTGGCGATCTGGTCGAGGGAGGCGACGGAGAACGGGGAGAAGGGCGGAGGTGGTCGCCGGGACGGGGAACGGCCAGTGGCGGCTAAGGCGGTGGAGGCCAGGTATGGGTTTGCTATTTTCTTTGTCTCTTCCCTTGGGATGGTGGTGGTGGGTGTGGGCTGTCGTCGGCCATGGGTCGTGGCAGTGATGATTGTTGTTTGATGATGCTGGTGGTTGAGGTGCTGGGAACTACGGCGGCGACGGTTGATGTTTTGCCGGGCTATTGAGGGATGTGCGGGCGATGATGGCGATGGTCGTCGGAGTCGGGAACTGTGATGGTGGTCGGGGACGCTAGTGGGCAGCGGTGGAGACGGGGTTGACTGACGACGGTGAGGGCTGTGCTTGGGGTGAGCATGGTGGAGTTGGTGCTAGGATTGGCCTGAAACGGCGGTGGTCGGCGTTGACAGGGATGAGGCTGCTGGGTTGGTGACGGCGTACGGGGACAGGGCTAGTTGGTGGTGGCAAGGTGACGGGACGTGGCTGTTGATGACAGGATCGGCCAGGGGTCGAGGTGAACTGGGACAGGGCTTAGGGTTAGATTAGAGAATTAATTGTGTCGGGGTGTCAGATACGAGAGAAAATAATGTAATTGTAAAAAAGAATGGAATAAGATTTGATCGGGAAGGGACACGGACACGATGCACTCATACTATGTAGAATTTGGAGGAATATTGTGAAAAAAATATTGGAGGAGCACCTGCCTATTTATAGGAAGTGGGAATTCTTAATTGGATATGGACTAGGAATATTTAAAACCCCAAAAATAGATAATTCATAATTTAAATTTAAAAGCAATCAAATCCAATTCCAAATACAAATCTAATTTAAATCATTTTAAATTTTTAGCTCAAAATCAAATTGGATAAATCAAACTTCAAATATTTAACTATTTAAATAAATCTAAAAATCAATTCAAGATTTAAATGGCCATAATAACTTCCAAATATAATTTTTAAAATACCAATAATAATAATTTCGAAAATAATAAATATTTTTAAATATTTTTTTGAATAATAAAATATTAATATTAATAAATCTCGAAAATTATATTTTTATTTAAAATAGACTAATAAATAATTACGTAAATATACGTATGCACGAATAATGCATACATGATTATGCTTTTCCTATTATACAATAAAATATTATTTATGATTAATAACTGCTAAAAACAAAAGGCTTTTTATCGCAAGAATAATAATTATATAATATTTTGAAAGCGTATAATAAAATAGAAAAAATATTTTTATAAAATATGTATGCTCCCACATATTCGCACTCGACGAGCAAGAAAAATAAATTTCGTGCGCGACGTACAATACGACTACGCGACGTACAATACAAAATTTTAAATCAATACCAAATTTAATAAAAAAATAGTAGAAATTTAGGGATTTTACATCCTACCCAACTTAAAAGAATTTTGTCCTCGAAATTAAGAATTATGAGGGGGTGAGAAGACACAATGGTAGATAGGGGAGTTTAAAGAAGTTTATATGGTCGTAGTCTAGGTTAAGGATATGATTAAGAGGTGATTGTAATCACTCTTAAATTCAAGTGATTAGAAAGTCAAGATTATAAATTTAGGGTCGAGGGAAAGGTTGAGTAGTTTGGGATGAAGATATAGCAACATCGAGTGGGAATGGTCATAGCCGATGGGAAGGTTAGAGGGAGTTCTAGTATGATGCTTTCATCCTCCTAAAATAGGTGAGGGCGAAGCAATATAGAGTTCGAAAGAGGCGTTATCGAATACGAATATGTGATTCAAAGACGATCGAATAATTTCAAAAGAATTGTCAAGGCAGTCATGGATGGAATTGTAAGGGCCAAGTTTAGTTATGTCCCCATCCACGTAGAGTAATAGACAAAAACGAACCGAAGTGCACTTGGTTGATCAGACCATTATGCACCGGTTCTGATTTAGACAATAGGCTAGTGAGTGGCCACTCTATAGCATATGTCTTGATCAAGCTCGATAAGGATTAGCTTGCAAATACTAGGCTATATTAGCATCATTTGTTTAGATAGTAAAACATAGGCACGAGGGTAGAATGAAATAAGAACTAATATGAATAGTCTAAGTGTCATAAGGATCTAAGTCTTATTTATTCCTATTCCTTCTTCCTACGATTTTATTGATCAAGGCTTGGTTGACCTAATGGGTTGAATTCCTCTAGTCTATATGGTCTAGATAATACTTTTCGTATTCCTTTACTGGTCAAGGGCATGTTAGGTCGTGGGGTATTCTATCCAACTTAAAGAATTAAGCTAAGGGTGTTTGGGACATCTAACTAGTAGGGTCAATCTCTAGCAAGCACGAAGGGAAGATAAGAATAATGATAGGAGGAATCAAGCAAGATGCGATTGATGAGTCGAACGGTAATTCGAATAAGGAATCGAGGAAAGAGGTCAAGTAGGTGGATGAGATCCTAGACTTCTAATCCTATTCGCAGGCTTGCTTGGTACGGTAAAGTAACCAAACAATTTATCTTGACCTGCATGGGCCACCACAAAAACATGTAACGCCCTAGTCCCAAAATACGTAGGACTAGGAACGTAGACATGCCAGCCGTATAATAAATATACGTAAGCTGTAAAATGCAGTAGAACCATAACTAATCACATCCACACAAAATAAATGAATAGAAGATCTCATATAATCAACTATGAAATTGTCATTTGGTACATGTAGTTGGGCGGAGACAAATCCACTACCAACAAATAAAGGAAATACATGAGAAAAGAAGTGATTTTTGGCGAGCGAAGCGAAGATGATCCAAGTGCAATCATCCTCGAAGAAATAGCAATGATCACAACTAGAGCTAAAGCACCTGCGAAAGACAATAGCACACACCTAGGGAGATAACCAGGTCCTCAGAGGGACGTAACAAGACACATAATATCATGCCATATAAACTGAATAAATATTGCTCAAATAAATAAGTAATTGAATTATAACATGGTCCAATACACACCTATTGAACGAGCGTACCATCCCCCCAACCAAACAAGCACTACCAAAATTTATCGTTTTAGCGACGGCCCCATCCGTCGCTAAACCGACGGTAATTACGAATAGCGACCGATGACCGACGAATTTTGGCCAAAAATATCCGTCGCCAATCAGCTCGTCGCTAATAACGGTCCGTCGCTAAGTTGTCGTCAAACGACGGAATAGCGACGGATTGTCGACGTTACAATACGAAGCATTAGCGACGCATTTCCGACGGACTGTCGTCCATTTCAACTATTAAGTTCTGAACTGTGCAGACAATAGAGACGTAAAATTCCGTCGGTAACCCGTCGTAACAGCGTATCAGAGCATATCATTCTGTCGCTCATCCGTCGGTATTCGTCGGTAACGAACGACGGATTAGCGACGGCGTGCTGACAGACTATCCGTCGATCAGGTTCTGAAAATGCTTGGCATTTCTAGTACCATGGCGACGGAAGAGTAGTCGCTAATCCGTTGCTACGACGTCGCCACAGCGACGGATTACTGACTGATTATCCGTCGCCATGGTTCTGGAAATGTCAGGCATTTCCAGAACCCTGTCGATGGATAGTCCGTCGCAAAGCAGTCGCTAGATCGAGCGACTGCTTAGCGGCTGATTATCAGTCGCCCTGGCGACGGAAAGGCCGTCGCTATTCCGTCGAAGTTTATACCACCAGAACCTTGCCGACGGATGATTCGTCGAGCATCCGTCGCTACCTGGAAACACTTTAAAAAAATCCAGATAGCGACGGCTAATCCGTCGACGAACCGTCGGCAACTGGGATTATCCGTCGCTAAACGGTCACTAGTCCATCGCTAACTGAGTATTTTGTGAAAAAAAATTGCAGCACTTTCCCTGTTCACAAATATATGCATAAACCAAACCAATATATAATGCACACCAATTATCCAACAATCACACAGACCCAATATATAAGGCACACAAATTATCCAAGAATTACATAGACCAAATATGCACATACGAATTTAATGTACACCAATTATCCAAGAATCACAGACCAAACCAAATTAATAGAAAATAAATATCAATTATCCTAAAGAGTAACATAATATCCGGTGCTATAAGCTGATTATAGCACAATTAATCCAAAGCTCTCACAAATAATCTAAATTTTCTTAATACAACATTTTAAGAATGAGGAGGTCGATTGTCCGGTGGTGGTAATCCCATATGCGACCGACAAATATACTCCTCCACAAGGTACGGAGGCAAGCCGTCGTAGATACTGCTCGGAAGTCGGCGTAGCTGCTCTGGTTAGGATACTAGAGTGTCCTTAAATACTCCTCCTAAATATCTAGTCTAAAATTAACTTGGTTAGGATACTAGAGTGTCCTTATTATCTAGCAAGCACTACCTTAGTCTAGTCACACTAGCATTAATTACCTATAATTCCTACCATGTCTACAATCACATATTACACCCCAAGCCGTCCTGCATGCTAATAGGCATGGTAGGCCTGCCTTTCATTCCTCACTCTCTAAAGCATACATACACATATATATGTATATCACAGTTAGATGTATAGATATATACATCTATATAGAAGCATACAACTGACTTATGCAGATGAAGAACTCGCATTGTCCTTGACACAGTGAACATATACACCATGAACCCAAACTCCATATTCATATTTACTAATCCAAACACCACCAAACTAATGGATAACACCCAATATGGATAACACATTATTTAGCCAATATATAAACTTAGATGAATTTGATAAGCAAAGCCCCCCGCCGCCCCCGACCAAAGCCCGCCGCCCCAAGCCCACAGCCCAGCCTCCGACGCCCCCACCCAAGCCCGTCGCCCAGCCCCCAATGCCCCCGACCCAAGCCCGCCGCCCAGCCCCCGATGCCCCTGCCCCAAGCCCGCCGCCCAGCCCCCGACGCCCCCGCCCCAAGCCCGACGCCCAGCCCCCGACGCCCCCGCCCCAAGCCCGCCGTCCAGCACCCGACGCCCCCGCCCCAAGCCCGCCGCCCAGCCCCCGATGCCCCCGCCCCAAGCCCGTCGCCCAGCCCCCGACGCCCCCGCCCCAAGCCAGCCGCCCAGCCCCCAACGCCCCCGCCCCAAGCCAGCCGCCCAGCCCCCGACGCCCTCGCCCCAAGCCCAAATGTCCCCAAGCCCGCCGCTCCCGCTACCCCTACGTCGACACCGCAACACAGAAAGAGAGAGAGAGAGATCGAGAAAGAGAGAGAGAGAGAGGGGATTACCTTCGGGAGAGAGAGAGGAGAGGACGCCGACGCCGTTCACCGAAGTCGCGAGAGAGAGAGAGAGAGTGAATTTGGGGGGAATGCTAAAAGTTCCCCCCGCCTTTTCATTTAAGTCTGGAACGTAAATTTAGCGACGGCATAGCGACTGCCCATAATGCGTCGCCAAGTAGTCGCTATTATTGATTATCCGACTGAATATCCGTCGCTACGTAGTCGAAGATATGTCCCGCCAATTCTCTACACAATTCTCGCCAAATAATCGACTACGTAGCGACGATTGGGATCCGTCGCTATAATTCCGACAGTCTAGCGACGGACGTGCGACCTTTCCTCCCCCTAAAATTAAAATAAAAAATGACAAAGGCGTGTAGTAGGTACTCAGTCGCTGAGCGGCCACGAAGCCGTCGCTAACACCGATGAAAAAATTTTGTCGCTAATTGAGTATATTTTGGTAGTGAAGGACAGGAGATGGTAAACTAATTCACGGTGGCGTATCTTTCAATGCATGAATCCAATATGGTATTCGAACCCCAACAAGCTTTAATACCTTCTCATCGAAGTAGTAAGTTACACCTACAACCAAACAAGGACAAGATGTGACGAACTAATCCGCGACAAGTTATTGTTCCAAGCCACGGTCAGATACAAGTACTCAAAACAAAAGTACTCGTACCTAATGGATAAGGTAGCCTAACCATTCTAAGTGAAATATAGTTAAGAACAATCCTTCCTACGCATGGGCCCTGGCTGAATAGGATCGGCATGGTCCCCCCTTGGGGCACTAGAGGCCCATCAGTAAGAGCATAACGTTCCGCAGAACGTCAGTGGCCGTCAGTAATCATGGGTAAGCTGACCCGCGTCTCCGACGGAGCTCACGGGTTACAAAAGGAAAAGTGCATCGAAGCCCATACGCTAAGGAATTGTCCTCCCCGCCCAATGCCTACTTTGTTGTATCCACAACAGTAACCTCTATAACCGCTAAGTCAAACTATGCATGCAACCTCTATTAGCGGTTATTCCTATCGCACGGCTTGTACGTACTGGTGGCCAGCCAATCACGTACTTCCGTATTCTACATGCGACACACAACTTCGTGGTATAACGTGTCAAGGCCGTGAATGCAACAAACAAAGGTGGTCCCTTATATCTACGTTTAATGTGTAAAAATAATACATAGCAGGAAATATAAATGAACAGTAAGTTCTAACAGGTTATGCCATGTATCACAATTTATTTTGCATAAAGAAAATAAATAATGCATAAAATATGAGCTAAAATAAATAAACAGCAAATGACAAGGTGTCTTGCCTGGTAGGACGCCTGGTGTATTGCAATGATCAAGCTGGCATGAACCGTGACTTCAGTACAACAACTGTATATGGTGACCTCGGGTATCGGCACAGACAGTTCTATTAGGTCCAAAAGGGTCAACTTAGTTAGGGTGGACATAAGGTGGTACGAATTTGGTGACAGAATGGGAATAGGATCGATTATGGACAGGAGAGAAATCGAAGGAAATTAGATAAATAACATATATATATGATTTTAGAAAACATTTTATAATAATTTGGAAAAATATTTTAGATAAAATACGTACTCACAAAATTAGAAATCGTTTTTCGTCTAAGGCTCTAAGTAGTAAAAATATGAATTAGAAGGAAACTAGATTTCCTTAGTTAAAAAATACTTGAAAATTCTAGAATATCTTTTTAGGTAAAAAATCATACCATAAGATATAATAATATAATTTACTAATAAATAATAATATTAATACTAGTGAAGCCGATATATATAAATATTTTTATGGAATGATAACTATAATAAATAAGAAGGCAATTGTTACAAATATCAAATAACAAAATCATATTATATCAGTGTTAATAATATTCAAATAATAATAATAATAATAATAATAATAATAATGAAATAATAATAACGAAAATAAAAAAAATAAAAAAAATGTGCTGTAAAGTTGTTCTCCTTCCGAGGAGAACAATGTCTGTACAAAACACAGATTAAAAAGGAGAAGAAACAAATCAAGTAAAGGAGAAAGAGTTAGAGAAGTGAAGATGGGGGTGGAGAAAGGAAGCGGTGAGAGAAAAGGGAGAGAGGTGCGGGCGGCACGATCTCGGCGGAGGGGCGGCTCAGAGGTTTGGGGTCGCGACGGACAGAAGAGGAGGCTCAGGCGGAGGTTGATCGGGAGAACGAGAGGGTTTCGGTCGTCTCCGGCGAGAGGAGTGGAGTCGTCGGACGCAGGGGTGCACTACGCGGAGGGATCTTATCGGCGGCGAGGGTTTCTCGGCCAGTCGGCGGAGAAAAAAAGGGGCGACGAGGTGATGCGCTGGACGCGGCGGTGATCTGGTCGAGGGAGGCGACGGAGAACGGGGAGAAGGGTGGAGGTGGTCAGGTTCGTGGGGGTTGCGCTCGCGCGGCGGTCTCGCGGAGGCACGGCGAAGAGGGTGGCCTACGATGGACTGGTGTGAATGCTCGAGTTCGTGCGCGGCAGAAAGATCAGGGTGCACGCGCGCGTAGAGAAGACGCGGCGGCGGTAAGGGTCGGCAGCAGACGCGGCGGAGGAACGGCGTGGGAGTGGTCACCGGGACGGGGAACGGCCAGTGGCGGCTAAGGCGGTGGAGGCCAAGTATGGGTTTCCTATTTTTTTTGTCTCTTCCCTTGGAATGGTGGTGGTGGGCGTGGGCTGTCACCGGCAGGGTGGGCAGCGATGATTTCGTTTGAGGATGCTGGTGGTTGAGGTGCTGGGAACTACGGCGGCGACGGATGATATTGTGCCGGGCTATTGAGGGATGTGCGGGCGATGATGGCGAAGGTCGCCGGAGCCGGGAACGGTGATGGTGGTCGGGGATGTGTGGGCAGCGGTAGAGACGGGGTTGACTGACGACAGTGAGGGCTGTGCTCGGGGTGAGCATAGTAGAGTTGGTGCTGGGATTGGCCTGAAACGGCGGAGGTCAGCGTTGACAGGGATGAGGCGGCTGGGTTGGTGACGGCGTACGGGGACAGGGCTAGATGGTGGTGGCAAGGTGACGGGACGTGGCTGTTGATGACGGGTCGGCCAGGGGTCGGGGTGAACCGGGACAGGGCTTAGGGTTAGATTAGAGAATTGATTGTGTCGGGGTGTCGGATACGAGAGAAAATAATGTAATTGTAAAAAAGAATGGAATAAGATTTGATCGGAAAGGGACACGGACACGATGCACTCTTACTATGGTTGTGAAATTTGGAGGAATATTGTGAAAAAAATATTGAAGGAGTACCTGCCTATTTATAGGATGTGGGAATTCTCAATTGGATATGGACTAGGAATATTTAAACCCCAAAAATAGATAATTCGTAATTTAAATTTAAAAGCAATCAAATCCAAATACAAATCTAATTTAAATCAATTTAAATTTTTAGCTCAAAATCAAATGCGATAAATCAAACTTCAAATATTTAACTATTTAAATAAATCTAAAAATCAATTCATGATTTAAATGGCCACAATAACTTCCAAATATATTTTCAAAATACCAATAATATAATTTCAAAAATAATAAATATTTTTAAATATCTTTTTGAATAATAAAATATTAATATTTAAATCTCGATAATTATATTTTTATTTAAAATAGACTAATAAATAATTACCAAATATACGTATGCACGAATAATGCATACATGATTATGCTTTTCCTAGTATACAATAAAATATTATTTATGATTAATAACTGTTAAAAACAAAAAGGCTTCTATAGCAAGAATAATAATTATATAATATTTGAAAGCGTATAATAAAATAGAAAAAATATTTTTCTAAAATATGTACGCTCGACATATTCGCACTCGACGAGCAAGAAAAATAAATTTTGTGCGCGACGTACAATACGACTACGCGACGTACAATACAAATTTTAAATCAGTACCAAAATTAATAAAAAAAATTATAGAAATTTAGGAGTTTTACACAAAGTAACATGGAAACATGATCGAGTCGAAGTATCATGGAACACGTGATCAATTTCAGTCACTCAAGTAAACAACACTACCGAAGTCATGTGTGAAAATATAACTAATGGTGAAAGTAATTGATAACAAGTGAGAGACATGAACATAAATCATGGCAAGACTACAAATATAGAATAGAAAATGAGACATGAACAAGAGAGAATAATAAGAACATGCATGTAAGTAAACTGTACAAAGTTGGCAAGGTTATACTTGTCTGGTGGTTGCACGTAGAACCAACAATATCCAATCACTCAGTGAGCCACAAAAGTCAAACTCTTGCAAACGACTCTGGATGTTGAAATAGACATCACCAATTTGTTATAAGAAAAAATTTCTAAGTTTGACTACCCATAAGTCCAATTCTTGATATAGGAGCAAAACAATAATTTAGGTCAAAATAGCGTCCGCCGTTGGACCGGCTTTACATCAAAAAATATGCCAGAACCTGTGTTCCCTAAAGTCGACAAATTATATACCTATGGTCTATTTTTTCGATACAAACTCAACGGTACGTCCAGATTTGGATTCCGATAAGCCGTGCATAAAATCGCCCGTTGAGTTGGATCGTAGGCCCGCCAAAATAGCATTCCGGTCGTCCTTCTCAGAACGAACCAACCTTGGCTCACAGAACCAAAAACTCGATAGAGTATAGTGGATATGTTTATAAAAAATGGTATATGTTTATAAACCATAATTTCATTGACCTTGGCTCACTGAACCAACCAAATGGAATTGTCTGAACGAAGCTTCCACAGAACCAACCGCGAAAGGCGGACAATTCCATTTGGTTGGTTTGTGAGCCATAATTATATATATTTTTTAAAAATATAAAATAGAATTGTCCGAACGAAGCTCTCTACCATAATTTCATTGAGCTGGCGTCTATGATGTGTGCCAATTTGCTGAAGCCAAGTCCGCCTTCCGTGGTTGCTTTTACCATTGTGTCCCAGCTGGTCTAGTGGTGCTTACCCTTGCCTTCGAGGTGTCCCCAAAAGAAGTTGGCAAAGGGGAACTCGATCGAGGATAGGACCTTCTTAGGGGGAGAGAATACGGCCAGGGTATGTAGATGGGGATAGAGGAAAGGAGTGTTTGATAAGGATCATCTTGTCGCCCGGTGAGAGGGTCGCGTTGTGCCATCCTTCAATTTTCTTTCTGTTTTTGTTCACTAGTCTGATGAAGATGCTCGAATTAGATTTACCATACACCAGCGGACATCCGAGGTAAGAAAACGACGGGTATGCGATGGAGAAGGATATCAGGTTGGCGAGGGTTGCATAGTGGCTCATGTCTGCTTTGTGATGGGTATAGATTATGCTTTTGTTGGTGCTGACTCGCGTGGCCAGAGCATCTGGTGTATTTCTCAAGTGTACAGCTAACCACCTCCATCGATCCGACGTCTCCGGAGAAGAAGATGAGGATGTCATCGGCGTAGGCGAGATGAGTGATTAAAGGGCAACCTGTGGTGGTATAGAAGTAGTGGAATCTGGGGATATTAACAAGTTGTTCAGGTTCTACTGAGCACCTTGGCGACAGTGATGAAGATGGTAGAGAAGAGAGGGTCTCCCTGTCGAACCCCGCGACTAGATTTGGAGAAGCCGTCAGCTTGTCTATTAATGACGGTGGAGAACCAAGAGTTGCTAACGGATCGAAAGATGACGTCGATCCAGCTATCAGAAAATCCGAAGCCTCTGAACACCTAGATCATGAATTTCTAGTCCAACAATTATAGGCTTTCTCCATGTCAAGTTTGATGGCGATGTTCCACCCTGGACGGGAATTTTATACAAGTAATCATTTCCTGGATGAGCAGGATGTTATCAGTGATGTTCCGGCCAGGAACAAAACCGCTTTGCTCCTCGAAGATGATTTTAGAAAGGAGAGTGGACATGCGGGTTACGATAATTTTGGAGATATTTTATTAGTAAAGGTGCATAAGCTGATCGGTCTGAAGTATTTGAAGGTCTCCGGGTTGTCTTTTTTTGGGATAAGAATAAGGTTAGCGCGAGAGATTGATTTTGGGTAGTTTGTGCCCTGGAAGAAAGCAACCGTGGCCTCATGGAGGTCTACATTGATGAGGTCCCAACAAGAGCGGAAGAAGACCCCGGTGAAACCGTCGGGCCCGGGTGCGCTGTGCTCGTCGAGGGCCCAGACGGCAGACTTGACTTCCTCTGCTGAAGGGGGGATCAATATTGCTCGTTCTCGTTCTCCTAATCAAGTTTGGCACCTTATCCAGAAAATCTTCATCCTTAACTACGACGTCCTTGGGAATAATTTGGTGTAGAATTTGGCGGCTGCCGTATGGATGCTTCGCTGGTCTTTGAGTAAGGTGCCGTTCTCGTTGGAGATTTGGTACAGATTAAGCAGATGTCTGAGACCTTTGATGCAGGCATGGAAGAAACTGGAATTTTGGTCCACCTCGAAATCCTAGATTAATCTGGCTTTCTGCTTCCAGAATTTCGTCGCGACCTTCAGCCGAGACTTGAGGAGGGCTTTGGAGAGGTTGAGATTGACACGAGCCCCCTCAGATCTGTCCGAGGTGAACCAGATTTCCACGTGAGTAACGCCATCCTCCGCCGTCTTTATCACTTGGAAAATGTTGCCAAAAGCGAGTTTGTTCCAAGAAGATAGGGCTCTCATGGTTGTCTTGAACTTGTCGGCCACACGGACAAGTGGGTCGAGGTTATTTGTCGAGCTCCAGGCAGAGGCCACGATGGTCCTGAATTGAGGGTAGAATCCAGAAGCCCAGGAATCGGAAGGGTTTCTTGGTGTGGTTGGAGTTGCTGTTGATCTCGATTAGGAGTGGGGAGTGGTCCGATTCGGTGGTGTTAAGGTGTGAGAGGTTGGAGATGAGATCCATGTCGGACCAGCAGTTGTTGACTAATGTGCGATCCAGACATGAGTATTATCTTCGGGCGCCTTCTTGTATGTTACACCAGGTGAAGACGTTACCGGAGAAAGGGATGTGGGACATATGTGCGTTGAAGATGAAGGTATTGAAGTCGGCCATGGCTGGCTGGGGGGAGGGCGGCCCCCGAATTCTCCTTTATGTGCGAGATCGTATTGAAGTCACCGAGACAGAGCCACAGAAGGTTGTTGAAGGTGAGATAGGAATCCAGCATAGAATCCCAGAGCAGCTTGTACTCGATGAAGTCGCAACTATCGTAGACGACGTAGAGGAGGGATCGAGATTTGAGGGAGGGGTGTTCCATCAGCAGGAGAGCACCTGAGTAGACTCCTGAATGATATCGAATTTGCAATCGGAGGAGAAGAAGATCCATATGTCATGGCATCCGACGACAGCAGACCGGAAGCCGAGTTGGAGCTGGATGGCTTTGAGTTTTCTCTGAAAGATTTTGGGTTCAATGATCACTAAGATATTGACTCGGTAGATTTTCTTGAGGCTAATTAACCTTCTCAAGGTGGGTTTGTTGGCCAGCCCTCTAACATTCCATGAGAGGATGTTAAGCATTGGGGAGGTTGTGGGAGGGGTGGGTGTTGAGCTTTATGGCTGACCTAGTTTTCATGGTCGTTTGCTCTTGGGGTGTTTGTTCTTCTTTCTGTGGAGGATTTTGGGAGCCCTCGCGGTCGCCGTGGTGTCTTCCGCCACCTTGGAAGGATTTTGGGCGGAGTTAACTGGTCCTCCAAGGGGGGGTCGACCATAATCTCAATCTCTGCCAGCGCACAGAGGGGGTTATTGGGGTCCAGGAAACCGACTTCCTTGGCTTGAAGGATCCTGTCTGCAGGAATGCGGCAGAAGGAGGTCTCAGCTTCACTTTGGGCAAGGGGGAGGGGCGGTTACATTGGCTATAATTAAAGCCAACTGATTCTTCCAGCGCTGATCAGAGAGACACCGCGGATCGGTTGCTCTGCGGTGGTCTGTAAGTCGTCAACGGAGGGGGGCTTGCTAGGAGGGGGCATGTCTGGACGACATCTGGAGGGGAGGAGGTAAGTATATCGAATCTATTATTGAGGATGATGGGGTCGACGGGGACGATGGCTTTGGCCGGGAGGAGCGGGGACTGGGAGAGTCGTCGCTATCCGCGAAGTAGGAGTTACCGTTGGGGGGGGGAGAATCGGGCCTAAGGAGTGTGATTGGTCGTCTTGGGTGACAAAGACTTCTTGGGGGCTTTCTTTTTGAGTTTGGAGTGGGCCTTGAAGCAATGCGTTATGAGGTGGCCTCTAATCTGATAGTGCTTGCAGAAAAAATATTGTTGTCGTAGACTAGAGTCTGGACGTGTGTCTGTCCCCCGAGGTCTATCTGTATACTAGAGGGGGGTCGGAATCCAAGTCAAGTTCCACGTAAATCTTAGCGTAGTTGCCTTTGGAGAGGTTGCGGGTCCCTGCTGCAATCGCCACAAGGGTCCCGAAGGCACCGACGACGATTCTCTTAAGAGCTGCGGGGTCGAAGTAGACAAAGGGGAGGTTTGGAAGGGTGATCCACGTCGAGATGATCGTCAAATCGACCCTGGGGTTGAAGCCGGTGGACCATTTAGCGATCTCTACGCTCTGGGAGCCAATATTGGTGGTACCGTTGGCCTAGACTAAGGAGTAGTCGGCGTCGGACGAAAGATGAAGCAGTAAGTATTTGGGGTCTAGCAGGGGGACCTTGTACGCGGCTACGAGACCCCAACTTGCTATGGTTTCTTGTGCTTTGCAGATCTTTAGACAGCCTGAAGGGAATTTCAGCACCAACGTCTTCGTGAAGCAGGTAGATAAGGAGGATATCTTTGCTTTGGTAAACGGAACGCAGATGAGTTGGTCGTCGGTGGGGCTCTGAAGCTCAAGTTCCGACAGTTCAGCATCCTCGGACAGGAGAGGAAGCTGCGATAGGCGATCTGGTCGCAGAATCTCTACGTAAGACGGAAGGGTGGGGGGATCTTTGAGTGCCCGAGAGGAGAGGCAGGGAGCTGTCTGGGAAGAGCTGGAGAGCGTGAGGGGGTGGTGAAGGAACGTTCGTAGCGCTGGGCGACCCCTCGGGAAATAACGTCGAGCATCGGGCTCTGCAGGACTGGGGATCGAGGGGTGGCAGGCGAAGAGAGTGGACGAAGTGGGCGCATGCCTGCTGTTGACAGGCGCATGCCCCGGAGGACAGGCACATGCGCTCGGAGAGGGACAAGGCGGCACATAGGGGTAGGAGGTGAGAAAAGTGGAATTGGGCGCACGCCTACTGGCTGTAGGCGCGGGATCCGGCGTGCGGGCGCATGCGCCCGAGGTGGGGCATGGCGGCGTATAGCCCCTCGTAGGAGGGAGGGACAGTCCACCTACGAGAGGCGCCAAGTCCAATCTCGGAGTGGAAGGAGCATGTAGGACCATGGGAGGTGGCCGATCGGGCTTATAAGTGCCTGCGCGCTGGGGTACAAGACCGATCATGGAGGGGGGCGCATGCCCGCAGCGAATGTGTGGGCGCATAGCCGGCCCCCGGCTGTGACAGGGAGGGCGTATACCTGCTCCACTGGGAGGTGGGCGCATGGATATCCTTGGCTTGGGGAGGGGGCGCATAGCAGCCAACTCTACCCCTTACCGCGGAGGAAAGGGGGGGTGGGAATTTCAAATTCAAATTCGAATTTGAATTTGGGCCTGACGGGCGGGAGAGCGCCGTTCCCGAGGCCAAAGACACAAGTCCCGCTGCCGCAATGGATCGAGATGGAGGGAGGGTGCAGGGGTAGCCGACGAGGGCAGCAGCTGAGTGGAGGAGCGATGCCGGGGTGTAGTGGTGTGGCGGGGGGCGACGACTCGTGAACGTGGCTTCCGTTCGAGATAGGGCTGGGAGGGGACGTCGCGGCTGACTCTGGGGCTGTGACGAGGGTGGCTACTGAAGTTTGGAGGCTACCCCGGAGAGAAGGCCAATCCAGGCCAGTTGGTCGATCGACCAGGCGAGGGGAGCGCGCTGGTGCGCAGAGCATAGCAAAGCTAGAGCCACGGGGTG